>VYZT01008470.1:0-27879 GCA_013400735.1 Pomatostomus ruficeps
AACAACATCACCACTCAGCTACAACCTCCTACTCCTTCTGCTGCCAGAAATACTTCCATTATTAGCCCAGAACCAGAACTTCATTCAACTTGACAGACACCACCTGCATGTTCCAGGTTTTGGAAGTAGCTATGAAAGCAGCAGGAACGCAGATTTACTATAACAAGACCAGTGCTTTGTTGGGTTTGGTTTGGGTTTGTTTTTCTGTTGGGTTTTTTTTAGAAAATCCATGAGACACACCATGTCAAAGGCAAAGGTAAATTCCTCAAGTGATTTCAGCCTGGCTTTTGACCTTTCTGCAGCCTTAACTCTCCCGAGCTCTCCGCGGTGCTCGCTGCGCAGTCCCCAGAGGGATGCAGGGGCTGCCTGCTCTGCACACACCCGCCAACAGCCGCCAGTGGCTCCTCCTGCCAAGGCAAACCAGGGCCAGGGGCTCGCTCTCCCAAATATTTCCTCTCAAGAGACTCTGCTCTGCAGATCTGTTCATGCACAAGAGGATCCCTCCTTGTGCCACTCTTTTGTCACCTGCGATGCTCCTGTCAGGAAGGAAACCCAAACCCAGTGACAGCCGAGGCAGCTCTGTCCCTCCCTGGCCACGTCACCTGCCCGGAGTGCTCGAGACAGGAGCTCCCAGCAGCAGGACGGGACTGGATCTCCCAGTGTGGGGACCACGACGCCTTCAAACACTTCCAGAAGAAAAGTAACTACTGGAAAGTAAATTAGAGAAATGCTTTGGGCCACACGTTCAAGGCCGGAATGGGAACGCTGTGGGACGTTTTGGAAGGTTGTGGAAGGTTAGGGAACGCTGTGGAAGGCTATGGAACATGGTGGAAGGCTATGGAACACTGTGGAAGGTTATGGAACGTTGTGGAAGGCTATGGAACACTGTGGAAGGCTATGGAACACGGTGGAAGGCTATGGAATGTTGTGGAAGGCTACAGAACACTGTGGAAGGCTATGGAACGTTGTGGAAGGCTATGGAACACTGTGGAAGGCTATGGAACACTGTGGAAGGTTATGGAAGGTTGTGGAAGGCTATGGAACACTGTGGAAGGTTATGGAACGTTGTGGAAGGCTATGGAACACTGTGGAAGGCTATGGAATGTTGTGGAAGGTTATGGAACACTGTGGAAGGCTATGGAACACTGTGGAAGGCTATGGAACACTGTGGAAGGTTACGGAACGTTGTGGAAGGCTATGGAACACTGGGGAACACCCATGTCCCTGAGGGGCAGGAGGTCGTTCTGGCTCCCGAAACAGCGCAGCAGTAGTTTCAATTTTGAGATTTTTCATGTAAAAGCCATTGTGTGTTGCATTGCTGCTATAGCATAGCACGGTATTTCCCTTCCTGTCAAGTTTGTCTTCCCCCAGAATATCTCACTGGAATGAGAATATCACCCACAACGCTTCAAAGCTTGTGATATGACGTTTCCATTTCTCAAGTATTTCCAGGCACAGAACATAACATTTTGTAAAATTCTCTCTTTAACAAGCTAAATAATCCTGCTATTTTGTTTCAAAGATACTTGTGTAGCTTCCCAGTTAATTTTAACTTTAGTGACTTTTCTCAGAATGTCAAAAATTGTATTTTTTTGAAACCTAACTTTGTTTTCCTTCTACCTTCTCATCTGATTTGATCTCTCATTCTCCCAAAAGCATTTCCTGAAGCAAAACCAGCCCCATATGAGCACTTACAAATTTTGCAATCATCTCCTATTGTAACAACTGAAATTACGGTTGCAGATCAACCAGAGCTCTTGTGTCAAATATTTTCATTTCTCCTCCTGAAGAAACCCACCCACCACCCAAAAAACAAAAAAACCTGAAAACTTGATGCTTTCTTTGGCCATCATTTACTTCTTTTTTTTTAACCCGTTAGTGAACTGTAATGCTAAATTACCAAAGCGGTGTCAAGGCTTCCCACAGACTCATGCTGTCTCCCCTTTGATTTCAAGCTATTCCTTCACCTTTCATTATCTTCTCCATTGATTATCATGCATTAAGCAGATTATTTAACACCATCTGCTTCAATGCCCAAAACATTTCCTTCACTATCTTATTCTTTGTCAAAACCTGGACTTCGGCTGTTAAAAAGGCTCCAAAGTGTGAATAATTAAAAAAGAATTTTCCCTGTGCAAGTTCAACCTGTTTGTGCTCTTCCATGTGAGACAGTAGATGAGGTACCACCAGCAGGAAGTGTTGAAACTTTCCCTGCAATGGTTCTGCTGAGTAACGTTACATCCCTGCTGCACAGTAACACCCGGAACACTTCCAAGACAAAAGAGCATGCTGTTTCTCTAAAAGGCACATTCAGAAGTTGCAGTTATAATTAAATGTACGTACGATTTTTAGATTTAAGCATCTGTAGCAAGGAAAACAGAAGCAGGAATTTCACTTTAAACCCCGAAGTTCTTTATACTTTAAAGACAACACTGCCAAGGTGACAGAGGTGCCGTGGCTGGGGGAACAACGCCTTTGCATGGTGGATATCTGAGTCTCCAGGCCAGCTTCAGCACCTCCCACTCTGCAGACACAAACATCACCCGGCCCCGATGGGCAGCGCTGCACCAGGCAGCTGGGGCAGGGGTTAACCGTGCCCACTGAATTTCTGGGTCACTGCAATTCCTGCACCCTTCCCACAAGGACCGAGCTCTCCTGGGACAACAAGGCACGTTCACCAAAAACCAGAAAAACCCCAAATCCTGGGTAAGGTATTGGTACAGAGGAATTCAGAATAAAGAGCTCAGCAGTTATCACTGGTCATGTGCAGGTGCTTTTGCATTTGAGCAGCACCAGCGATTCTAAGGAAATCATGCAAAATCTGTTGTTTAGAATAAAAAATTGTAATCTGACCAATTTTGCCAAACCATGTCCTACATGAGCGTTGCAATAGATGCTCCCCAGGACAGACTGGGGAGCACCAGCTGAACAAAAGAGGTCAATTCCAAACTGGCATTGCCACTTAAATCTCAACACTGCACAAGCACCTGCCAGGAGGTTCACAGTGTCCTCAGCTTCTCCCTCCAAACATGAAAACTGATAAATCAGCACTGCCATGGCTGCTCTGTGCTTTGGTTTTGGAGTTTTAACTACTTCACCTATTTTTCACCTTCATTTATTTTTATGGCATACCATGTATCTCTTCCAAGCTGTCTCCTGGTTATGAAGCTGATTTATGCATTCATTAATTTCATTAAGGTAATTTTTTCAAATAAATTAGGGAATTCTTTTACACTTCTTTGTTGCAGAATTCTTTCATTTGCTCTTTCTGTGATCTGGAGGAATCAAACTTGATGATTGTGTATCTATTTCCTAAATTTAGACTTCACAGGATTTATATTCTCCAAGACTAAAACAACAACAACAAAACCCTGCCCAAAACATAGAATATCAATTCATGAAGGAATTCAGGTTGGAAGGAACACCTGGAGGTCCTCTAACCCCATCTCAGATCAGCTGCATAAGGCTTTCTGCAGGAAAGGGAAACATTTCTGAACTAAGGACTATAAGCTACTGCCTTTTTCTCAATGTCCATCAAAAAACCAATAAACATAATTAACAAGCAGCAGGATACACCGAAAACAATTCATCAAGATGTATTCACTGAATGGAGAACACAGGATTAAAAAAAAATGCATTTTTTTCATTTTTAATAAGTAAGAATTAAGAATGAAAACAGCAAATATGTTTTCATCAAAACATTCGAAGAGTATCTATGTCATGTAAAAATTCGTGGAATATTTAACAATGTGAACAATAAATTAAGAGTACAAACAGGACAGATGAAAGTAGCCTAACTGAGAAACAGATTTCTAAATAAGCAAGGCCAGGGTTTGGGTTTTTTTAAAAAAACTTTCTATTTGTGAACATTAATGGCACAAAATCAGGAGGCTGTGTTACAACTGAACTTTGAGTTGTTCTGTATAATCTCCTCAAAATATACAATAAATACCTCAAGGAAGATTCAAATACAATTAAAAACGGGATAACTAAGGGATAAGCTTATTGCAGTTAGACATTATATATAATCAAATTTAAAGTTACAAGCAGGAGGTTTATCTACACCTATGTGCTCCTGAACAATATTATCTGAGTTTGTTCTATTGCACCTATGAACACTCAGCCTCTGGAATTAAAGTTACAAAGAACAAGTCCTGAAGAACTGACAGTTAAGTGAGGACAGGCGTGAATCAACCCAGTAAAGCAGTTATGGACAGGTGACTGGAACACATTTAAATGAAGATAAACAAACGAACAAGACTGTTTAAAACCAAAGTCTAAAAACCTGAGAAGTAAAAAGCCTCAAAAAAAAATCTGTAGGAATTTACTGAATTTATTTAAAGACCAGAACTGTAGGCTATGATTCTTCAGTGGCACAGGAACCCTTGGCACCTATTACATTTCAAAGGCAATTGTAAAAATTATCTCACAGAGTTATTTTGAAAATGTTAGCCACTGTCTCCCACATTCCCAGGAACTCATCAGATCCAGAGGTGTATGGTGAAAACCCAGAGGTGAAATCCCAGGCAGGGGGT
This sequence comes from Pomatostomus ruficeps, assembly GCA_013400735.1. NCBI lineage: Eukaryota > Metazoa > Chordata > Aves > Passeriformes > Timaliidae > Pomatostomus > Pomatostomus ruficeps. Next base: position 4,536 of record VYZT01008470.1, read on the forward strand.
GTGGAGCCAGCACAGCTCAGGCCCTGACCCACGAGCCCAAGGTTTGATGTCACAACAGCACCTTCCTTGTCGTAAGAAACAGAACGTGGCTATGGAACACATAGCACAAAATGGAATCATTGTTTGAAGGCTATGGATTGTTAAGTAGTTAAAAAAGCAGAGCAGAAGTGATACCTTGGCAGCCTTCAGCAAGATCTCCCTCTCTTGTTCATCCTTCCTTTGCTTTTCTAAACGCTCCAACTGTTCAAAGAACTTCAGCTGCGACCGCACGTCTGTGGCTTGTTCGTACCACTCGTCATCCTGTGAAACAGGGACAGCCTTCAGAGGAGGGCACCTGATCCAGAAACGCAAACGTGCATCTGAACACTGCAGGTGTCACTCATTGAAATCTTCCCATTGTACTAATAATAAAAACCAGGATTTTTTACGCTCAGGGGAATGAAGCCAGTCTATGGTTAATGATGCAGTGAGAATCTGACAATTTAATTCATATCTAGGCAAATTTAAAAAAAAACAAGGATTGATTTATCAGCACCAGATACATCAAAGAGTTAAAAAGTACAACCAACAGACTTAATGATGGAAAACATCTAAAATGCTTAACTTCATTACTGAATAATCCTAGATATAGTTTATAACCAGGTTTATAACCTCTGATTCCTGCATTTGCACTGATCTCAAACCAGTAACAGATTTTCTCAAGATGCAGCATTATAAAAACACTAAAGCTAAAAATTCAGTGGCAAGTAAGACTCTAACTACAATTAAAACAGAAGCTTATGCCAACGAAGAGCATGCAAGCTTTCCTAGCACACAACCACCACGGGAGTTTATGGCATGAGCCACACGGAGAACGCTCAGAACGGCAGGCAGAAAAAGAAGTTATCCACATTACTGCCATCCCATTTATCTACTTAATATTTTCCTTTCTGACTACAATGCTGTAAAATGAAAGAAGACCACTAACCAAGAAAAACACAGAATGCAATGACAATGCTACAATTCAAACACTATTTTTTTCCTAAGGATTTTTCAAGACATTATTTTAAATGCTTCTTTGGCTTAACACGGACTAAGCAAACTGTTTTCTTCTCAGACACCATCCTAGAGAGAAGGAAGGAGGGATTGAACACTTCGGAAGCTGATAAAGAATACTGGAAAAAACAAGGAGATTTTACTTTTAGTGCAGTATAGTAGAACATATCCATCAATTGCAATGGAAGATGTAAGAGCGGGTAATAACCAGGAATAGTGGCCTTTATTTTTTAATCCATTTTTCTATCACAATAATGTTGATTATAGTCACAGATCCCAGAGATTATTATTTTTGCAAATATCACATAGAATTAGTCCAACCATGACTCAGGTTTGGGAAGCAGGTGGGCTAAGCCAGTCCAAAGCTGTTTGACCAGACTGCCACTCCAGGAATACAAAATTACACCACAAAACCCGGGAACAAACCAAACCAGAGCTATTCAATGTATATATATATGCTAAAGAAATCTAAACACAGCTAAGACAACACACAGCTAGTTAGTGCCATCTCACTTTGACACCAGTTTAACAACCATAATAACTAATAAGCATCTTACTTCTCCTGGAAAAGATATTTCAAATATATCAATAAAGATGTTTGATTCACTTGAATTTCAAACTGGTTTGTAGATCTTTATTTAAATTTCCACCTGGTTTAAGATATCAGAATTGTTTCAGTTTTCTTCAGGAATACAATTGCTAACAAAAGAATCAGAGTAGCATTTTACCTTTAAATGTTCTTTTTAAATAGAAAATCATGTTTAATTACAATGAAGAATCTACAGCTGAATTCTTTAGTTGCTGTTTTAAGACATATATTGGCAGCTTTTATAAAATATAAATATTTTTCACATCCAGGAAAGTTACTATAGACCCCTAAATACTGAAGCAATTTTGATCCCGTTTGTGGATACCCTGGACAAAAAAGAGCAATCAAGAATCAAGTCTTAGTGACAATCCCTGAGCAGAAATAGCTCAGCACACACTCCCTGCCGGACACTTTAGCACAGAAACAAACAATTCTACACAGAAATTTCCAGAGAGGAGGCAGATGGGCTGGCAGGCAGATCTCCCACCCCAGCACCCTCTCTGTGCTGAGCAGACAAACCCGCACCCAGGGGAGGTGTGCAGGACAAACACAACACCTTCTGGGGCACACTTACTTTGTACGACTCCATCCGGTGCTGGGTTATCACTGTCACCTTTTCTATCACTGTTCTTAATCTGTTCTGGGTTGCATGGGAAATAAAAGTAACGACCTCAGCTGGCACATCTGTAATTCCTAGTTTCTTAGCTAAAGCAAAAAAACAAAACAAAACAGAACAGAATTAGCTTGCCTCCTGCAGAAAAAACAAAACAAAACAAAAACAAAACCAGAGCTCTAAAGGGCTTTACGTCATAACTTCATTTTCCTGAATAGAAAAATCCATGACAGGGTATTTATGTGGCTTTGGTGACACATTCATGACCCCCTGACAAGGGTGTGACTCTACAAGTTTGAAAGAGAAATCAGAGAATTTCTTTAACACTTGAAAGCATTTAAGAACTCTGCTGAAGTTTAGCCTAGCACATTAAACCAAGGCATATCAGAGCATGAGATAATCTGAGTTCTCGGTTGTTCTACACAAGAAAAAACAATTCCTTTCTTTTCAGAAGCGTTAGTGCTGATGAGTTTCAGTGTCGAGCAGGTGAGGCTGCAGCCCAAAGCATTCTGTTGCATCCTTTAACCTACACCACTGGTATAGTACTGATAAAAGAAATTTTTCAGGGGAAAAAAATTATTAATTGAAGGCAAAGAAATAAAGTCCTATTAAAAAGAGTTGTTTAGAAACACCGGTTATCCCCCAACACATATTCATAGTTATTTAGACATTTGATACTTCATGCTGAGTTTACAAGAAAAACAAACAGTCTACAGTCTAATGCATTTATATATTCAAAATACACCCAAGCTACAGGAAAAAAGAATATGGGTAACAGTTACGGACTCCTAAATTACTCAAAATTAATTACTAAGTATGGGATACAAATGTGTAGGTATATGAATATATGTCCTAATTTAAACTACAGTCCTACAAAGGCATATGTGGTCCTGGCAGGGCAGTTTTCTGGACAGAAAACTCCCTGTGTGCACATAGATATATGTATTTTATACAGGAAAAAAGGGGTAGTTGCATTTTGCGTGGACCATTGGCGCTGACCTGACCCACCACCAAAGAAAAAACAGGCTGAGTCAGTTCTCCATGGAATGGGCACACGACTTTTAAGTGGTTTGGTTGGAACACATGAACGGTTCTGCAAAACACTACAGGAGATTTGTGGCTGTTTGGGGAAGTGTTTCGTGCCGAGCAATTGCAAGAGGAATCCTCGTCCGGGGAGGGGTCCCGGAGCAAACGCCGAGCTCGGATGCACGAGAGCGAGCGCTCGCTCTGGGACGCGTTCCTGCCTTTCCCGGCTGCGTCCGAGAGCCAGAAACCGGCCCGCGTCTCACAGCGGGATGGGCGAGAGGCGAGCGGCGGGGCCGAGGGGCCGGCTCCCTGCGCTGGGGGCACCGGGGGCGGCACCATGCGCGCCGCCAGGGGAAGCCGACCCCTGCCCCATCCCTGCTTCCCTTCCCTCGGCTCCCGCTCCACCGGGATCTGCCCCTTCCCTTCCCCTTCCCCTTCCCGTCCCCCTTCCCGTCCCTTCTCCCGTCCCGTGGATCTCAGCCCCAGCACTCTCCCGGGCCGTGCCTCCCCAGTGCAGTTCCCTACTCCAGCTACCTCTGGTGTTCATTTTAAAGATTCTTTGAAGTCGTTACCTCTTTAACTTAATCCCTGACTCCCTATCTTACACGTTACCTTAAGGATTTCAGCAAGATGTATATATGCTTTTTAACTAATTTTTTCTTTATCACGGGGAAAAAAATAAATTAAAGCTTTCTTGGTGCCCAATTTGTCCTGTGTAATAGAGCTGGAGCTGCGCTCAGGTTGCTGAAAGCTGAACGTGTAATGGGAAGCAGACACACACATTAAATCCCAAAGCTGCAAGTGCCACCCAGGCAAATGAAGTCCTTGAAGTCAGGAGGACGATTCCTATGGGCAGGAGCGATTCCTCCAAGTCAGACTGGCAATATTGAGGCCTATTTGAGCATGCACCATTTTATTATGCAAACACGTGTAAGCAAAGCCCTCAATCAGAAAACCCTAGTCTGAAAGATAAAACGCGAGGAAGAAGGGACATTTAATTAACTGGTATCCAGAAAAGAGGCCTGAGATGGAAAATTCTGCCATATTCTCGGTAAGGGTGTGAATGTGTAATTGTTACAGTTCTTTGAATTTCAGTGTAACTACAGCTACCCAACTTCTCTGAAAACACACACACTCCTTTTATAACAGAACTGTTGCCATCTTGGTTTTTTCACAATAAAGGTCTTTCTAATTTTAAAGAATTTTATTCAAAGTAAATTCAACCATTATAGGACTCTTCTTGTCCCTTTAACTCTTCAGAAATTCATCCATAATCAATGGACCATTCCTTGAGATACCTGATTCCTTAAGATTCTTGTCCTTCATCAGCCTCTGCAATATCCCACTAACTTTCTTCTCCTAAAATCCCTCAACATAATATTCCCAAGTCCAGAAAACTACCTGGAGGCCACGGAGTCCCTCAGGAATCTGTCCTGGGACTCACCCTTGTTCATGGCAGTCTCAGGGACCCTGGGGTGAAACACAAAGGCCCCTCACGCACTCTGCAGACGGCACCACCCTGAGCCGCGCGGGGGGACAGGGCTGGGGGGTGAAACGAGGAACTTCACGGAACTCTGGAAGGACAAGTGCAAAGCACCGTGCCTGGGACGGGCTCACAGCCACGGGCCAGGCCAGCAGCACCGCTGGGAAGCCCGGGAGAGGCTGGAGGCCAGCAGGTGACCCAGGAGCAGCACTGCACCCTGGCACCAGTGAGGACACCAGGGTGGTTCTATAGTAAACCAGCGGTCACCAACCCATCAAGGGAAGCAATTGTCCCTCCTCACTCAGCCCACACCTACAGCCCTGTGCCTCTGGGTCACCAGCACGAGAAAAGCTCGAAAAACTTTCAGTCTGGGGAAAAGCCAACAAGATGGTGATGGGGTTGGAGCACATGGCCTACATGAGGAGAACACGAGGGTTCTTCTTCTTGGGAGTAAGAAGACTTGAGGGGGAGTTTATTGAGAAAATGGAGCCAGACCCTTTATAAGGGCTGCCTGGAAGAAGGATGAAAAATAAATTCATAAACTGAAACAGCTGTTTCTGACTGGATATAGGGAAGAATTCTTTTATGAAGAAAATTAAATAATGGAACTCTTTACACAAACAAGTTGTAGACTCTCCCACCTCCCAGGTTTTCAAGACTCAGTCAGTTAATGCCCTAAACAACCCAGTCTAAATTTAATGTTGATCCAGCTTTGAGCAAGAGACTGGACCAGACGACCACTGAAGTTACCTTGCAATCAGAGTGACTCCATGACCCCTGTCCTCCTGCATGTGTCCTTCCACATTCCTCATTACTGCACAATACTCCCACATCTCTCCTACACCTCGGCTCACCCCTGGCACTTCTCCCAGTCCGTATTTGTCCAGCATGCCAGCTGGGCACAGCCAGAGACCCTGGCCCTGGCCAGTCTCTGCCAGAGAGCTCACTGGCAGCCAACCACGCAAAAGAGCAAAGAAAAGGAAAAACTGGGTTCATTTCCCCCACAACTCAGACACACAGAGAGGCTCTATCAGCTCCCGATTTATCAATCAACTCAGAAGTGAGCGGAAGGGAAAGAAGAAAGGCAAAGGGAATATTCAATCACTTTAGGCTAAAATTCTTTGGAAAACAGGATAGGGGAAAAAGAATACAATTTTGCCCCAAAATGAATTAGCATCAAGGAACCAGACTACAAAAAGATTTTTAAAAAGTCATCTTGTCATCCACACAATTCATCATGTGTGGAAGCATCATCACGTCTTCCCTGCTCTAAATTCCAGCAGTTGAAGCCTGCTAGCTGGGATGTCAGAAGCAGGGTGCATTCCAAAGCTCTACACTACAAGGAGATTTGGCACGCTCCTTAAATACTTGGATTGTACTTGGGGCAAGGGTGGGAAAATCACCGATTCAATCTACACTTGGAAATGCTGGCCTGGTTATACATTCACACTCAGTGGCTCACACCACGCTACTGAATGCACTGACCTAAGAGATGTTGTGATCCCATTGCTCAGACTGCCTTTTTCTTTGCTTTCTGCTACTCAGAAAAAATGCCAAATAGAAACCGAATCTATGCGCAGGGCTGGCAACTGTCAATTTTCAGATGCTTCTATACTAAAGTCTTAGGGTTTGGGGTTTTTTGACTGCCACATCTCCTCCTGAGATCCACTCTCATTTATAAATTTCCTAAAATGAAATGTTTAAAGTTTCATCCTCTCCCATTTATAAAAAGCATACTGGCATCCTGTCTGCCATCAAAGGAAAATAACACTTATCTCTAAATAGGAAATTCCTGACATATTCTTCTAGTCTGCTTAATTACTTTTCCCAGTGTTAATATGAAAAGGCTTCTCTTCTCTATTCAAGATTCCCTAGAGTGATAATGATGTGGGAACAGAAATATGATTTATACTTTTAAGAAATGTGTAAATACACATATATATTCTGAAATATTAAACATAGTTAATTGTATCACAAAACACCAATATCCTTCTTATTGTTCATCTTTCCAACCAAGTCACTGGACAGTGGGCTTCACCTACAGACATTTTTATTTAGGCCCTGGCATTCCGAATTCTGGTCTTAACTGCCCCATCTGATCATTGCAGTGAGTCTTTACAACACAGACACTTAAATATGTGCAGAAACCAAAGAGAAAATTAAGATTAAAAACAAAAAGAACGTACTTCTATCAACAGAGTGCTTTTCCCTGTCTTTTATTTTAAAAAAAGTTGAACTTCTTTCTGATTTTTAGGTGATTATCTCAATGCGCTTTACGTTTGATGCTGTGGCAATCTTAGCTTGCAGTCTCGTGATCAAAAATATCATATGTGGAATTTGAAAAGAGTTGCTTGCTTTTAAATAATACATTTGCTAAATTTAGACATTTTGGATAACAAGTATATGCCTCAGGTCATTAAAATTACTTTAGCAATGTAATTTTGAACTTTTCCTTGAGCTATGATAAAAACATCATCAAGGTTAACAACAAAAAAGGAGCTGCAGCAAAGCAATGCCCCAAGCTATAATTTTAACCCATCTCTGCAGTTGAATTCAAGTTTTGATATTTTTAAAGACAAAACTAAGGTCATCCTCTTGATTCAAGTGCTCTTGCCAGATGTCTCTTACACCAGAACTGTACAAGACCATCAGGAACTGATGCCTGGTTGAATGAAAACTTCAATTCTTTGTGGCAGAACTCAGTTCCAGCACATCCTCAGAGGCATCAGATGCTACTGACAACTCACACTATCCTACATGAGGAGTAGGAGGGACAAATTAATACCCTCAAAGTGCAGATTTTGAATCTGCCAAGCATTCCAGAACAGCACAATAAAGTCTGCCTACATGTTAATTCTTAATTACACGTCTGGAAGCTTTGATAGCAAACTCAGGTTCAATCAGAATTTAATAAAGATCTACAACATATGAGACAGCATGCAAAGAAGTGTGTTAGGATATTTTGTTACAAATAAACTATATTATATGTAAAAGTTTTTGATATTGCAACAGAGTTAGTATAAAGTCAGAACTTAGATACAAGTTTCAAAAACCTTGAGGGAAAAAACGTTCAGCAATATTATTCTGATATTGGCATATGTGTCAGTAGCACAAGATTGTTTTCTACAAATATAAAAGCACCTAAACCTTGTAACTGAAAACTTTTCAGGTCTCAAGAAGTGAAAATTCTGCTATCATCTGCTTAGCTATCTGAAAGGTACTGGCCTTGCTGTACTTTAAAAGTTTAATTATATTTTATTGATCAAAAACCAAAACAAATCATAAGGAGGGTACTGCCCTATTTGGGAAGCAGAAGAAAAACACTGTCTTTGCAGATAGGCTTTCAAAGAATCAAAAAGTTATTTTAATAATTTATACTATAACAGGACTGACAGGATTGAGATCAAAGATTTAAATAAATTATTTGTAAAACATCAGGTCTGACTCTGATTATTGATGTGATAAATTATTGAGTGCCTGTATAAAATCTCTTTATGTTTACACTCAAAACAAAAAAACCTTGAAGAACTGGCTTTAAACAGTTAAACAGCTCATATTGAGGGCTTGAGTTGTCCTTCAAGAGAAACACTGGCAGGGTGCATAATTCGTGTGTGTTTGCCCTAACCATGGGTCAGAAATGCAGAAAGCCCTCACTCCTACCACCCGAAGCAGCTCCCTGAACATGGAATTCTGTGCATGAAATGCTGGCCCAGGATCCAGCTGGAACCAGACTGGTTGGGTCCAGGCCCCTTCTGCCACTGCAGCCGGCCTGCGTGCTACAAAACACAAACCCAATCCATGCCCCTCCAACCTGAGACACTACTTGTTCAAGCTTTTATTTAACCTCACTCAACACCATCAGATCAGGAAAATGCAGCAAAGCAGCATCTGGTCAGATGCAGCCCCCTCCCTGTGTCCTGAGCACAGAGTGCTGGGCTGTGCCTTGGGCTCCAGCCCCTTCCTCGCCTCCCCAGAACCATCACAGCTTTTCAGTGCCCTGCACTCTTCCCTGTCAGGAAAAGCAGTGTCCTGCAAACACTGCCACTCCAGTTCCTGCAGCCTTCCAAACTACCCCATTCTCTAATAAAGAACTCTATCCCTTCATTTCAACAGCATAAGGGAAACCCACCATGTTACAGTTCTGCTGCAGATGTAGCAGTGAAACGTTTGAAACACCTTAATCTCTGTACAATTACATATAATTAAATACAACATGACTGGTTAAGTAGACACTGTTCGAGACTTACAATATACAGGAACTTCTGCAAACTGTAAACTGAAAAAACTGGGGTGAAGGGGAGAGCATTCACCTTCTGAAACTAGACTAGCAATATTTGTGTAAGACACGGCTTGTGTGGTCTCTACAGAAAGCAAGTCATGAAATGACGAGAAAGCAACGGGAGCTCTGTCTGATGCTGCTGCATTAATAATCTGAGCAATCCCACTCAGCTCTCAGGCTGACTAAACACAGAAACAGCTCTGCTGTACTGAGGGGCCTGGACATCCTGAGAAGCACAAACGGCCATTACTGAACTCACTTCTCCCAACCCCAGCAGGTGGAACTTAAGAATAGGGTACATCTCCCACAGAGCAGAGTCCTCAGCCCACCAAGTCATCCCCCAACACTGCATTCCTTGTGCTAACAAGGGGAAAACCCAACCCTAAATACTAAGCGAGAGAATGAGGGATGGAACACAGGAAAGGAAAAAATTAAGGAGGTTGTTTAGGTTCAGAATACCCTGGGGCTGTGTTGGGGGAGGCTACCAGAGCCCCACACAGACTCTCAGTACTAAAAAGTGAAGGCAGAGCTTGTTAAACAGTGGTAGTGCAAGCAGCGACTCCGAGTTCTGATGATAGAGATGAGAGATTCCTAGGGGTGCAAGATAACCTAGTGATCCAGGCAAAGGAACCAGTAAGATAATTTTAGCTATAATTCTCTGGTTTCAGTCCCTCAAATAAAAGCTTCAGTTTAAGTCTTACTAACTAAACACATGAATAGTTCAATCAATGCTGACTTGCTGTACTGGCAAGCTGCTCTGCTGCTAGCAGACAGCATGAGAGGAGAAAGGACAGAACTTTAGTTGCTGCCTCCCCAGAATCGACAGAACTTTAGCTGCTGCCTCTACAGAAAGGACAGAACTTTAGTTGCTGCCCTCACAGAAAGGACAGAACTTTAGTTGCTGCCCTCACAGAAAGGACAGAACTTTAGTTGCTGCCCTCACAGAAAGGACAGAACTTTAGCTGCTGCCTCTACAGAAAGGACAGAACTTTAGTTGCTGCCTCTACAGAAAGGACAGAACTTTAGTTGCTGCCTCCCCAGAAAGGACAGAACTTTAGTTGCTGCCCTCCCAGAAAGTACAGAACTTTAGTTGCTGCCTCCTAGAAAGGACAGAACTTTAGTTGCTGCCCTCACAGAAAGGACAGAACTTTAGTTGCTGCCTCCCCAGAATCGACAGAACTTTAGTTGCTGCCTCCCCAGAAAGGACAGAACTTCAGTTGCTGCCCTCCCAGAAAGTACAGAACTTTAGTTGCTGCCTCCTAGAAAGGACAGAACTTTAGTTGCTGCCTCCCAGAAAGCACAGAAGTTTAGTTGCTGCCTCCCAGACGCAGCCAAGCCGAGCGGAGCGGTTGGAGCAGGCGCCTCTGAGGATGCCGTAACCCGAGGTGCTCGGGAGAGCTCCGGGGCAGGGAGTGCCTCCTGCCGAACGGGAGATCCCTGCCAAGGGCTCGGAGATGAGGGCACGGCCGCCCGGAGCAGGTACAAACCAGCACCGCTCTGCCAGGGGCACAGGGCCAAGGTCCAACCCCCAGCTCTGCAAACCAGAACCTGACACCGCTCAGCGCTTCCAGGCCACCCTCCCAGGGAACAGGCAGCTTCCTTACAGAGAAGGACTTCCTATCACCTCGCCATTGTTCCTTACAAAACAATGGAAAACCCTACATGCCTTACTTCAGCAAGCTTGTTTGCAAAAAGACACTCCTCTCAGAGAATTAACTCATGCCCGACTTCTGGGCAAGCTGGACAATCTTCCCGAGAACTCCCGACCGGCTGGGAGCAGAGTTGGTCCCACGCTCCTTCAGAACCCCCACCTGCAGCGGCTGCCCAGGCGGCATTTAGCGGAACTGAGAAACCGCTCAAACATCAGTTATTTTTTTTTTAGATAAATTTCGAACTTGCAGGTTAAAATCCTCAAAATACATAGCCACGTCCAGTGCAAGACACAGCAGGAAAAAAAGATAACCAGCCGTGTAATGTAACCTGAATAAAATGCTACAGGATTTTTAATATTGTCTCCTGCTCCCTCCAAAGTAACCACCAACCAAACTGTTTTAGCCAAGGAAGATTCAGCTGAGACTTTTAAGCTCTGTAGTGTGAATGCACTAGAACAAAACCACTCAAAGCATGTTTCAGGCACTACAGTGGATTTAACTTTTTCAGTACAAACTACACTGTAATAAATACTTACATATCTGTATAGCTGTACAAAAAGTTAAGTAAACCTACACTGGGTAGCACAGTCCATCATCCTTTCTCTAACAGCAGTATTAGGAGATGCTGCTAGAAGATGATTTTTTTAAAAAAGTGTGTAGTGCTCACTGTGCACCAAAATTTTGCCTTGGTCTGACCTAAGTTAGAACATCTTATCTGTCTATTAGGTCAGGATGGAATGTTTTTTCTATTAATTTTTCAAGTAATTTTTTGAATCTTCAACATTGTAAAACGTAAAGTTCCACAACTTAACTCACCTGGTAAAAGCAACCTCTTTGCTTATTTTGAACTTTTACTTCCTAATTTTGTTTAATACACTTTATTCTTGTCAAAGGAAAACCGGCAAAATAGCTCCATTCTAGAGGGTCATATTGGTGTAATTATTTTAACACAACAGAACCAGAAAAACAGTTGCATCCATGCAAAATCTATGTGTAACCCTGGCCATAGTCTCATCCTATTTTCTGTGCTGACTCAAAGCATGAATATGCACATCTGTAGGATTTGGGGCAGGAAAAAAAATCATTAAGTAGAGAAAGAATTTCTCAAGAATCTTACTTAGCCCTGCCTACACAACTCATGTCTTTTGGTGAAAGTCATGTAAGATTGACCAGTAAAAAGCTTTCACTTCACTAGAAAGTCTCATCCAGTGGGTAAGTCTGGGAACTCACACATAATTCATGCTTTTTGGCAAAAAGAAAAACTACTTTGAGAAGAGGCCTGTGCTAAGGTATATATAACCAGACAATCCAGTTTCCAAAATTCTGTCTCTAAGCTAGATAATTAAACAGCTGAAAGGCAGCTATTAATCATCCATAAAGAGCCTTTTTTATTACCCTTAGTGGTTTGTCTCTAACAGAACCGAGCTAGTCACCAAACAACAATCTGCACAGGTATGTGGAGCCTTGGAAAATGGAAGGAGTTGCCACAAATCATGGAAGCATATACACATAAACAGTGCAGCTAGGGGCAGAGAACACTTGGCATTCCGACAGCAAGGAAGGCTTGCAGCTCCATCAGAGAGACAGAAAGAATGTAAACTCTGAAGGAACATAAGGCACTACAATTAATTGTTTCCCTGCTCTCTTCTGTACCTAAACTGTGTATCACCTAACTTCCTTTAGAAGAAATCAAAATCTCAATGTGCTAACCAAAAATAATATCCTTAATTTTGATCTTTAATTCCGTCTCTTTAAGTAATTCAGCTTTAAGATTACTTTTGTGCCATTTGATGAGTGTATTCTAAAAGAAGGGAGGGTGCTGAAGTTATTAAAAGGATGCACTGAGGGTCGAAGAGTCTTTGAGAACTACATCCAGCTCCACATCCTACCCTCTAACCCCAGGAGCCTGTGCTGCAGCACTTGAACAGGGTGAGGAAAATACAAGAGACAGAGGAGGGGATGAGAACTGAAATAGGAGCAGGTCTCAACAAGTCAAATCAGAACACACAGATTACACTTATATGATCTTCTGCTTCTTCTTGGTTTTCCCAAAACAAAAAATACAGCATGATAAGCATGTCCAAAGACATTCAGGAACATTCAAGAATTATCATGGAGTGACTGTAGAGCACTGGAAGATATGTTCACTATTTTTATGAATAATAGTACATGCCTCAATGTACTTTTGTGCTTGGTTACTCACTAGAGAGTCAAATCAAAAGAGATTGTTACAGGGACCAGACCAGAAAGAACTAATATGGCAATGACACCAACAGGAGCTCCTACGAAAACAATAGAGAAGTTGTTAGTTGGGGATTTATCTGTTTTCATGCAGAGCAGAAAAACATGTTTCTTGAGCTAAACTCAAAATACTAAACCATGACAGGACCTCAGGCTTGAACACCGTACGTACACGATTATGCCAGTGCACCAGGTTAGACAGAGATGGAGCAGAGCTCCTGAGAGAATGGCAGAGGTGACAAACACAGATGCCAGCATCCCACAGGACGGTCCTCACAGGAACAGAACACACTCTCCATCACGTCCACAGGATCCAAAGGAATACCAAGTATAAGAACTTGCCTATATGGTTCTGCTCTTTTAAAGCAAATTGAGAGAACAATACAGACATTTTGACAATTTTTTCCCCGAGAAACCATCTCTCTGACACCACAATCTGAACAGGTAGCACAGGTGTCACCACAAGCCTGATGCCAGGCAGGCTAGCTAAATACGAGGCTTCATCTAAGGAGGCAGGATGGGCATGTCAGACAGAGACAGGCACAAACCCCAGGAAATTATACAGGATACCAGAAAGGTAGACCAAAGATCATAACCCGAACTTCAAAATGTCAGCACCTCCATTCATCTGTGTATGCCCAGGATTAGCGAAAACTGCCAAGACCAGGACAGCATGCACATTCATCAATACCAAACACAGCATCACCAGATCATCCACCACTGCAAAATTTAACCAGGTCAGATATGGTCACTCAATTTTGTCCAAACAGCTTTAGTTTATGACAGTTTATATTAAAGGCGCACTTCTGCATTATAGTGCAAGAAGAGATGGTGGTGCCTCATCTGGCACAACTCTGTGTTGCAGCCACTTCCCTGAAAACCAACACCCCTCTGGCAGCAGCAGAATGTCTGGGTGGCAGTTTGGTATTTGGCTCTGACTTACTCAAACTGCAGAACTGGTTAAACCACAGATTAACCCTCTCTGCTTTACCACCACTGAAAAAAGAGACAGATTTGCAATGAGCTGTAGCAGATTCTGGACTTGTGGGCAGTAGACTCAGCCACGTGAAGGAGGCTCACAAATGCAATTCAAACTCATGGGAGAAGGAAAGACTAAAGGAAGTTTATGAAGTTCCTCAGAAATTTTAAGAAATGAAAACACTACAACCTTAGTATGAGCAGCAGGATTGCCAAATAAACATAATGAACAATCATTCCAACATATTTTAAAAAAATATTACCTTTTACTTTTTCCCCCTTAAACGATCCTTGAAGGTGCTGCTCACTGATCAATGACTTCCTCCTCCACCAAGATGTTCCAACATGTGTTGAGCACTGGGGACATTAGCACCACCTCTAGAGCATGGAGTTTGCCTACAGGGAGAATGTAAGTCAGCTTTATTGCAATATTGAATGCTTCTCTAAGGTTTTCTTTTTATTGTTCTTATTTTACATCCATGGACTTTGTAAATGAATCTGGTAGAGAATGCATCTCCACAGAATGATGATCTTAATTTTACTCTCCTTTGCAGAGACCAGGAAATTTAAGCCATTCAATTCCCAAATGCAAACTTATTCTGAAGCTGGGTAACATATTTTGGTGGGCCCTGAAGGCCAGAACTGCCTTCCAGAAATAGCAAGACCTTTTAAAGATGGTGCTTTCACTACATCCACAGAACAGAATGAAAAACTGGTGAAAACAAAATTATTATGGTGAAAACAAAACTAGAATTCTCTAAATATTTCTGAGAGCAAGTAGTATGGTCATGCTCTCAGTTCAGCTGAAGTAAAACCTTTGAAAATGATGCCTGAAGAAACAGCATCATTTTCTTCATAAATAATCATCATTTAAACATAGATAAATTAATCATATTTATTTTGAGAAATTACTGCTTGATGAAATAACATCAGTTCTGGCACCTAAAGGTGATACTGCTAAAAGCGTAACTCAGATTCTGTAGTGTTGCAGAGCCAATAAGATTAATAAAAAGAAAACCTTGGAAATACACAAAAAATATTGAACAGAAGCTGCCCTACCTTTCACAGAAAGGCAGACTCCAAGCTCTCAGGTGGTACTGCAGTTACCATTCCAACACATGTTGGGACATCTTGTAAAACAGGAAGTCTAATCATGGACCTATTAAAGAAAGAACAACAATAGGGTTTAACGTTCTGCTGAAGCACTCACTGGTTATGTTTATTTGGCAACACTGCTGCTGATACTAAGATGGGAATGTACTCCCACCTTCTTTGAAAAGGAAATAATAAATGTAAATAACATATCATTGTCTTATAATATTGTAACATTAGCAATTGATTAAGCTGGAACATGAAACCGAATCCTCTATTGAACATGAACAATAAACTCCAATCTCAACACAAGAAACAATTACCACAGCTATGGACATCGGTCAGGAAACAGGGAGCAGTGCACACCTTCTAATCTAATACAGTTTCTAGCAAACTGCTTGTTTTATACTAATGAAAAAAACCCAAGTTACAGAACTGTTCCAGATGTCAGAGTGTGGCCACATCTCTCCACCTGCCACATCTCTGCAGTGCCAGGCTGGAATTTACAGAAACCAGAGGAGGTCTGTGCACCTGGCACTCACAGGAACTCCCAGTCTGGATTATACAATACCTAACGTGACTTTTTCCTTGCCCTGAGAAAAAGCAAGCAGAAGCACAGAGAACTCCCGTGCAGGTACAGCTCAGGCAGACTAAGCACGTCCTTAGGACAGCGCTGGGCTTCAAAGTGCCACACTTAAGAACGGGCAGGTGTGAGAGCAATCCCCAAACACAACCAAGAGTTCTGCCCACAGGCTTTTAACGAGGTCATCCTGACAGAAAGATGCTGGTGGAAAAAATGATATTCAAACGAATATTTCAGTTTGAAGGCAAATCAACTTATGGACAAAAAGTTAAAAGTCAGCAGTGAAAACAAGTAAGTCACATCAACAAGAAGTGCAGTGAAAACGAAAAATTTTCATAGGCAATCAGAGAGCTCAGAATTTCAGAACCCACAACCACTGTAATTGAAGCAGCTATAAAAGCTCTCTAAAGCAAAGCAAGCAGAGAAATAACCGTACTTTTATGTCAGAGCTGCTCTGTATATGAAAGAGCAGTCATCAATAGGACAGTTTCATCTCATTCAAACATGAATACAAATGTTGACAAACAAACCCGGCAAGGGAGGATGACAGAAACACTTACTGAACTAATAACAAATCCTTTAAATAGAGGCTGAAATCACCTGGCCTGGTTCCATGAAGGTACCCCCATGGGTTTTAAGATGGTTTACCAATACAAAATGCCCTCTGGAGCACACAAATTCTTTATTTAAAATATATACACATGCACAAAACTGCTGCCACCGTGATGCCACAGTGTAGATTCAACAGACTCCAGAATACAGAAAATACAGATAAGCTACTTCTGTAGGTTTAAACATGCAGTTTTACAGCAGCCATGCAGCTCAAGTGTGGCTGAACAAAGAAAGAATGAAGGCAGAGCAATGATCAATATTTCATCAGACAGAATTAAAAAAGTATTTTACATGTAAAATAACAAGAAGGTGAATCTATAAATTATGTTGAGCCTAACCATACAACTGTTATATTGACAGAAACAGCGGCTTAACTCTAAGCAGCCAAGCTTCTCGGAAGGTGTTTCAAGGAAGACTGTTGGCCTTTTAACTACTGAACGAGGAGAAATTGGATTCATCAGCACATTTGCAAGCTTTATAATAATTGGCATGCACCACTAGGTGCGTTCTAAACTAAAAATTTATTTGCATGAAGCAAGAGAATCCAGGACTATGTTTGTGGTGGGAAATACTGCAAATGTATGCTGTCAGTACAACAGACTTTTTCCAAAGGACGTTCATAACAATGCTAGCTAACAAACAAGTACAGCATTTCGTAAAATCGTGCCATAGAAAATTTGATTTCTTAACGCAGATGTAAAAAACTCAGAACGAATGTGAAATAAAAATATCATCGCTGATTCTCCAGTAAATTTCTATCATATGTATTAAAGTTAAAATAATTTGAAAGATACAAGAGGAACAGTTAAATTGTATTCAATGTGGCCAAACCCGTCCCGTAATTCTTAGAACGTCACATCTGTTCTGTGCAGCTCTGTAAGAAATGGGATGAAGTACAAAAATGGGATGAAGAACACCGAAAGTGAAGAGAGAGAGAGAAAGGAACAATCTAAGTCAAAGAACACAGTATGCCAAACTCCTGCTTACAGATTGTTGCATTATGACAGTTAATTTATGGTTAGGATCCACCACAAGTTGTGACATTTTAGGGATAGTTAATAAAAGCAAGATGGCATCACCTGGCTGTAGAAGAAATCAGAACTAAAAGTGGGAATTAATAAGCTGCTGCAGATTCTAAGCCTGTGAGGATATCATGCTCTGGTTCTGTTGGCCACAAAATACAAAGCAAAGGTTTTTGGAACCCCCAGTGAAGGTTTGAGAGAGCACCAAGTTCTCAGAAAAGTACATGAGACAGCTGCTCCCTCTTTCCAGGGGTTTAGTTACCAGGATTATACAAAGGACCATGTTTTATGCCATCCTTCGCTGCGTCCTGCTACCTTTCACTAATATTTAATACAAAATGCAGAGCAGCCTCGTTCTTAGCAGCACTCAGAAATCATGCTGTAAGCAAGGAATTAAAGCCAAGGAGTCTCTATTTTCACAAGAAAACTGTCACACTTAAAAACCTGCTTTATTAAGTGCTGCCTGTTGCCTCATTCAGTAAACAGCAGCAACTCAGAATGTCAAAAACTGGCTTCTAAAACCTAACACAGCATTCTTACCCAGCAAGAAATAACTTACGAACGAACAAAAGTGAGCCAATTGCAAATCACTAAGGTTATTTTTCTTGTTTTGTTCCCATAAAACCACGTGGAAAAGCTAGGATTTTTCAGCATTATTTATGTGTGAGGGTCTAATCAGCTTGCTTGCCCTCTGAAGAAACACTACTCATTCTACTAACAAAGTTAAAGACCTAGAAAGTTTTAAGAGTTTGTATGCACGTGCCTGATGAATATCAACGTGTGCCTCTCAACTTCCCAAGAAGAGAAACAAGAGCCTTGCAACCCTCTGTATATGGTTCACTGTGCTGTGCTGTCACACAGAAAGATCAGGGTTTAAAGTTTTATGATTCCGAATGGAATAACAAAAGAAATACATTATCTGCTGAGAAATACCCACTCTGGATTTTGCATCAAAGAAGAATTTGAAACAGTCACAGCCTTGCCTTCCTACATGAACAAATGGCAGTGATTACCAGCCCAAATTGACTAGATACAAAATTGGATAAGGAAGCATGTGGGAAGCGCATGAATATCTTTGCATGAATTACCTTTCAGTTACTTCTCCCATTTAAATGGATCAATATTAGTCCCTCAGATTTAAAATAAACTTTGGATTATAACTGTGCCAAGCTCAAGTAGAGATAAGAACATACAATATATTAAGAAATCTTTTTCACTATGACTTTGAGGCATCTGGCTGGTGGTTGCTGCCAAAGTCTGAAGAGCATCTGCTCTCACTTTAGCAGTTTATATTCCGGCTCTGGTGAATGGAAGCACAATCTCTGAAACAGCCTTTGGGGAACACTACTGAGTTGCTCGGCAGAGCTCTTACTCAGAGAAGAGAGCAGGAGATTAATATTACAGAAAACTTGAAAGATCTCGCTTCTGAGAAGGGAGACAAGAGCCGCTTCCTAACACTGTACACACCGCAAATCTCTCTTTTACTAAAACATCACAAACCTGCCCTAACACCGAAGTGATTGAAGATGAACAGACCTAAAGGTAGAAACAACATCTGTTTAAGTCATATTTAGGCAAAAGAAAGAAGAAACAATGTATGTTATCTCATTAGTCAACAGGCACAATGAAAACAGAAGAAGGAGGACTCACATAAGAGACTTTTTCCTAATGTGCTCGAGAAGGTCACGGGCGCTTTGCTTAGTCCTGGTGCTGCCACAGCAACATATGGCAACACTGAGTCTTGTCAGGAACTTACAATGTCATTATTTTAAGTGCCCAGTAGCACAAATTACTAAATTTGTGTGTGGTCCTAAGCAAACAACAAATCTGACCACACACAGTGAAAACCCAGTTTCTGAAACTTCAAAATCAGCTGAAGGAATTCTCTCCTCAAGAGCCACAGATCCCAGATAGTAGCCACTTCTGAACTCCACAGCCACTTTCAAAACTATAAAAGGCTTCATGTAAAACCAAAATAAAGCTCTAAAAGTGGCTGCAGGAGATCACTAGGAGTGGCCACTCTTCTGGATTCACTGCTTTTGAGAAGTAAATCCCTGCAGCTGCTTTTAAAAGCTTTGGAGGTTTCATTTCAATTATCAAAGCCAATAAAGCTTCAAAAACAGCCATAGGGATTTGTTCCTCAGAGGAACAAACCCCAAAAGGCAGTGATGAATAGTGTGATGGGTTCTGTGGCTCTTGAAGTATGTACAGATTCCTGTAAGTCCTGCACTTGTAATTACAGCTCCATGTTGTGCTGCAATTGTTACAGCCAGACAGCTCATTAAGGCTCATGTGGCAAATTCATGACTGATTTCCCGTTCCCTTTAACAGTTTCACGTCTGTTGCCTTTCCCTCCTCTTACACCTGTCCCAACTGCCACGGGAGCATCCCTCACAACAGTTTCTCAGGCAACTTCACGACGGCCTCGCTGGCTCCAGTCCCAGGTGGTGCCAAGCCCGTCCCCAAAGGCAGGACGGGCTGTCCCCGTCGCCGGCACATCCTCACAGCGAGGCGACCACCGCCTGCACAGCCCCTCCTCTCGGAAGGGCAACTTAAAATGGCATTTAGCAAAGTACAACAGTGAAGGCTGACAATAAGTCAATGAAGAACTTGCCTGCAACTGCAATATAAAAAGGCTCCCGTTAATTCAATGAACACGAACACAAATAACATTTCAGAAGCAACCACATGACTTAAAAAAACCTAACTGCACCGATCTGCAGCAAGATGTTGGTCTCATCTTTAAAACTCTGAGAATTGGATCCCTAAAAATTGGTGACATAAGCATAGATCTGAAAGAGATACAATTTACACCCCTAAACAATTGGAGCTTAGCATGTTAAGACACCGATGGCACTGAAAACACTACCAAAATTATGTTAAAAAATACACATTTAGGTACTAGAACACATAGTGTACATTAATAAAGTATGTCACACAAAATACATTCTAAGCATCTTTCCTAACCTTAAAACATCACTGATTTCGAACAGTTATTCTACTGAAGTTTTTAACTTCCATTTTCAAATGGCACAATAAATAAACATATCTTTTTGCTATGATAAATAAACACAGCTTTTTGAAAACATGCCCTAAGAAAATCACTGTGAAATCAAATAGATGCAGGTGTTAAGAACTGAATAACTGGTTTGTACGGGGAAATAAAATCTTGACAGGAAACTTAAACATTCTGTTAAATGTTATTTACAGGTGTCCTCTGTGACCTGTACTACTTACTTTACCTCTCTGTTTCAATCTTCTCATGTGTAAAACATGAGGGAGGATTGTGAGAAATAATTAATGTTTGCAAAGAGCTTTGAGATGCTTGGACATAAAAAACATGGGGAAAGCATGAAGTTTAAAAGTACCAGCATGCGATTTTATTTCCAACTTGAGGTAAGCTACTTTTATCACAAGAACCTTGAAAGTTTAGAAATACAAAATTATGTAATCAAATGCTTAAAAAGCCATCTTAAATGCTAAGCATATTCTGTTCCTCAGCACCTGATCACTCTGAAGGAAACACTCTCAGAAGGAAAGGATGTGCTTCTCACCCGTTTCAAGTATGCGTTTGTGGAGAGGTATAGCAGCAAGAAAGGGTTCGTCTTTACAGGACTGGATCTGGGTCCCAACCAGGTCAGAGTTGGTAGCCATAATTCGGGCACTTTCTTCACTAAGATTAACGCCAGCCATAGAGGCAACATCATTGATGTCGTCGTCATCTCTACAATAAAAAAAAGCGCCACATAAACCCAATTCTGCAGGCAATACATTCATTTTTTGTATCATCTGCTTCTCCAGAGGCAATCACCGTGCCACATGCCCAGTGGGTGGGCCAAGTGAGACACAACTCCTGGGGTCTCTGTTTTCATAGAATATATTCTACATTCAGAAATATCCACGTATTTCGCTGACCATATCAGGAGAACATCAGAAGCAGGACAATTGACTGACAGCAGAAGGTGTGACAGAGGCATCTTCATCTGAGAGTCAGTGACAGCAGTGAAACCAAAGGCAACGATCCCCACTAACGACAGCACATTGGGCTTTTCTCTTTATAATAAAAACCAGGCATAAAACGGTAAAATAAATACCAGAAATGAAAAGCAAAACCATGAATGTGTAATCCTGCACTGTTTCACAAGCTCCTGCTAGAATGAGCACCAAAGCATTTTCAGTGAGTCAGGGAAGATTCTCTGACCACACTGAGTTCATAGGTAAGCCTGGGTTCCAAGGGTGACTTGAGTGTTGGTATTTTCTCTGGAAACATTCAAAAATCAGTTGTGTCAACAAGTTTTACGAAAATCAGCTGAATTTGAGAAGATGATAGCAACTCCCAGGCCATTTTTTGCCCTGCAATATCCTTCTTAACAGCCTGAGAAAGTATGAACAAATTTGAGTTTCCCTACCGGTATCTCCCAAGCATCTTTTACCTCCTACCTCTCTGAGGTATGACTGACTCAGAGCTGTGCAAACAGCCATCTGGATTTAGCACATTCTGTTTCACAGCTATTATCGACACAAACACTGTTTCAACATATTCTAGTGTGATTACACAACCTTTGAGAATATTGTTTCCCCAATATATATATGTAAAAAACATTCAAGTCCAGACTCCTATTACTGTATAAGGTAAACAAACAAAACTTAAATTTAAAAGATTTTTTTAGAATTGTTACATACATGATGTCCTGTGCACCCTAGAATACTTTGTCACTTGTAACAAGCTTGATGCCCACAGTAAAAACCAAAAGCTGCAAGGTCTGAGAATTAAAGGAGGGAAATCCAGAATTCCATGATCTCAGTCCTCCCTCTCCTGCCATACTTTTCCTGTTACCTGCACTACAGCAGCCAATTTTGGTGGAAGACTTCTATAGTTTGACAAATCCTGATTTTCTTTTCTGTTGTGGGAAGAAGTCAAGAAGGAACTTTTATTTCTGTAAATGTGGAGAAATGCACTGAACACGTGAGGCAGAAAATGGAAAATTTTACAATGCTTTTCAGAAAAACGCTACACAAATGAGCTTTATTAATTTCCAGGAGTGTTAAGCACTTGATTTCTTCTCTTTAAATGAAATTCCTGAGAACAGTGTTGCAACATCATAGAATGGTTTTGGTTGAGAGGGACCTTAAAGCTCATCCAGTGTCACCACTGCCAGGGCAGGAACACCTCCCACTGTCCCAGGTGCTCCCAGCCCCAATGTCCAACCTGGCCTTGGGCACTGCCAGGGATCCAGGAGCAGCTGCAGGTTCTCTGGGCACCCTGTGCCAGGGCCTCCCCACCCTCCCAGGGAACAATTTCTTCCTAATATCCAATGTAAACCTATTCCCTGTTAGTTTGGAGCCATTGCCCCTTGTCCTGTCACTCCAGGCCCCTGTAAATTGTCTCTCTCCATCTCTCTTGCAGGCTCCCTTCAGGTACTGGAAGACCACAACTGGGTCACCCTGCAGCCTTCTCCTCTCCAGGCTGAACAATCCCAGTCCTCTCAGCCTTTCTTCCCAGGAGAGGTGCCCCACCCCTCAAATCCTGCCACCTTTACACTGGCATGGTACAGACAGGGCACTGGCACAGAGGGACCCCGGGCTGCCACGAGGAACTTGCTCTGTGCCCACACCCGGCCTGTCCAGGACCGCCCCGACACCGCACAGCCAACACCCACTTCAACATCCAGCGACCAGGGCAAAGGTTTGTAATTCTACAAAAGAAAAACCACAGGTAAAGCTGAAAAAAATTACGATTTTGTCAGGTTAAAACCTGAATGCCTGAAATAGAACGAGAATCACCCAGGACTCACAAAGCCCAAATCCAACAGGCCTCAAACCACAGGAAAACCCAACTCCTACTGAGGCAGTTATCAGAACAAACTCCCAACTATGCAAAACAGAGGAAGCTTCTGGAAAACAGACTTGAACCCAGAATTTCAAAATAAAGCTGAAACGGCCCAAACGACAAATGGGTAGGGGGACAAAGGCCCTCCTGGGCCAGGGACAATCCCGCAGGCGGGGACGGGATCCCTGTGGGGGAATTGTTGGAATTGGTTTTAAAGAGAAGCCTTTGCTGTCTCCTACCCACTGCAGCAGGGCTGGGGCAGGGGCACGAGGGCATGGCGGGGCTGGGGATGGGTGCAGGGGCACGAGG
>VYZT01008470.1:27941-70382 GCA_013400735.1 Pomatostomus ruficeps
GGACCTCACCCATTTCAGCACAGCCACCTGTCCATGGGCAGCCAGGGGTGAGAACAGCTCTGATCTTGCTGCACATCTCGAATTAAACACCCCCATTACAGGTGAGACAGGGACCAGCAGCAGCAGTCAGGTCACCCAGCGATGGCAGGAGGCCACAAACTGTCCCCAGCAAGGCTGGTGAGAGCATCAGCTCCCAAGGAACAACGCCAGCTTGCACTGGGGCAGATCTAACTCTGCTCCTGCACAAGACAGAGTAGAAAAATATGAAAGCCTTGTTCATAAATCACTGTCAGCCCATGACGAGGGCTGTCCAGGCCACAGCGAGATTAATTGCTCCGGCCGTGATTCCCTCTCCAATCCCCTTCCTGCCCTCTCCAGAAGTTGAAGGATTTGGAAACCATAATCCAACAAACGTGGCTTTTCTTTCCCTTTAACCTGCTGGTATTTCATGTGGATCAGCTGCAAAAACATTTCAAGCCCCTACACAATCTGTCAGAAACCCGTGAAAGGGGCACGAGGTCCCCTGGGAAACAAGTGCCTAATTATGGAGGCAAAGGTGTCCTGCAACACCGTGACCAACTGATACGTGGTGGGTGCCGGAGCACGAGGCCATGGCGGGGCTGGGGCAGGGTGCAGGGGCACGAGGCCATGGCAGGGCTGGGGCTGGGTGCAGGGACACGAGGCCATGGCAGGGCTGGTCCAGGGGCACGAGGCCATGGCAGGGCTGGGCACAGGGGCACGAGGCCATGGCGGTGCAGGGGCACGAGGCCATGGCAGGGCTGGGCACAGGGGCACAAGGCCATGGCGGTGCAGGGGCACGAGGCCATGGCGGGGCTGGGCACAGGGGCACGGGGCCGCAGTGAAACTCGAGGGGAGCAGGAGCCCGACGCCGGCTCCAGGCACAGCCCCGGCCCTGCGGCGAGCGGGGCCACATGGCCGGGCACAGCCTCGCCAGCAGCAGCAACAGTCCCAGCCCTGTAATTCCAGATCACCTGCCAGGACAGAAGCACTTTCATCTCCATCACGCAATCATCCATTAAAAAAAAATCAAGAGCAGTCTTGACTTCCAGAACATAACTTTTAAGAGAAGTTTATACTTGTCTCTCCTTTTATTTCACAGCTGAAGAAGGTACAGTCAATCTTTTACCTTCCTTCTGCTTAGCAGTTTAGCTACTCCAATTTTTATTTGGTGTACAGATCCATGAGCCCATTATAAATAAATATTTTCTGAAATAAAACCAGACAAGTATTTTGGGCACAAACTAGATTTCAATGAAACTAGCCAAACCAATGCAACAGCACTTCCAATAGTCATCACTGTAACTCCTGGAGAGAATAATTTTCTTCCATCTTATATTTGCAAGCTACACTCTGCAAGTACATCTTTTTTTTTTTCAGTATTACATGGAAGACAGATAAGAAATACATTAATCACAGCTGGGACTACAATCTTTTCTGACAGGAAAAACCCTATCCATACACTCTTCTTTACTTTGAGGAACCACATAATGAAAAATGTTTGGAAACTGAAACATTTATACATAAAGAGAGTTGGCATTCTTGCCAAATAATTTCCTATAAAAGTGAACTTTTAAGCCCAGATAAGTGAGTTTTCAGAAGTCATTCTGTGGAACAAAGATGCCATCCAGTGGTCATCTAAACTGATGATTACTGTCTATCTTTCCTTTTTCGTCAGAGCACATATTTAACAATGTCATATTCATTGGCATATATTACTATGCCCATCCTAATTCTACTGTTTCAGTAAATATTTCTGGGTTTTACTGAATAAAATGTTGAGTCTCATAGAATGAATCTAACATTAAAACACACATCATGTTTTTAAGACAGCTCTCAAACTTCCTCCGAACACAAACTGTATCTTAAAATAGTCCAAGAGTCCAATTCTTCCTCCTATATTCAACCTCTTAAAACAACTTTCTCTTTCCTCTTCATTAAAAACACTCAATTACAAAAAAAACCAGAACAACTTATCTGAAAATAAGCAAGAAAACCCAAAGTATTTGCACAGTTATCTGTAAAAGGTTTCAAAGGTTTTGTTTAAACTAAGACAAGCCACTATAAGAATCTGCTACCATTTTCTTCATGAGCAAACCCTAACTGCATGATGGCAGAGTTTTTCTTTCCCGTGCACTTGTCAGATTTGAGCCAATGCTGTCCTGAACTGCAACACTGAGCTGCTCCCAAAGCAGCCAGAAAATGCACAAAGCAATTGAGACAACCTCAGCCCACGGATCCCCTCTCTCCCACACGGGACACTGCACGGCATTAGGATAAAGTCCCTCCCTGCACACAAGACTCCAAGGAAGTCCACAGGTTCCACGGATCGCCCCACCAGAGATTAACAACAACACACTGCATAAAAAGGTGACTTGAAATTACTGCAACAGACACTACTGCATTTTATTTTATAATGGCACAGATTCTATTTACACGTTATTTATAATATTTATATTATTATCATATTTATAATGTTTATTCTGACTTTCATGTTATAATTTGAAATTTCTCCCTAATACTGCTTTGCCACACAATTCATTTATGGCGTGTGAGGAACCTTCTCCCTGATAAGCAAAAGGGATAACAGAACATACCATATTTATGGTCAGCATTTTCCTTTATTTTGAAATATATGGAAAAAACACTGTCATCTTATAGCGTGAAACATTCATTTGGAAAAACAAAGAAACTTCAAGGGCAAGGTTTTGTCCCATACCATTTTGAGATGAAAACTTTGAAGTTAAGCATTTAACATCTACATCAGCTTTCTACCACCTCAGGGGCAAGCTGCTTTGCACATTATTAGCTGTAACATTATTACCATGCATTTTGAGGCATTTTGTCAGAGCTAGGTTGTTAAACTTTTATTTTTAGAAATGAAAATAAAAAATTAGACAAGAGATTTTTCTGGCTATGCAAAGGAGGTCTGAAAACGAATTTTTTATTTCCATCTAAACTCTACCTCAAAAAGTAGCCAGACAGCAGAACAAAATACAGATATTAAGATCAGCTTCAGATGATCTCAGAGACTGCACAGAACTCTCTCTGAAAACAAACCCCATCACACTGGCTGGATAAAGCCTGACACTGACAGGCTCCAGGAGGTCAGATGTACCTTGGGAACGCCACTGCAGAGAAAGAAAGGCTGCTGGGACGAGGAAAGAGCACCTGGCACCCTGCAGCAAACCAACCCAGCATGGTCCTGCCCAGCGAGGGACAGATCTGCTCACTCCTGGCCATGCAGCACCTCTGAGCCCTGCTCGGCACAGCCTGGAGTGCTGGGACAGCCCAGGAGCGGAAATGCAGAAATGCCCACCTCCATCCCAGGCACAGCCCGAGGAGAAATGCCCACCTCCATCCCAGGCACAGCCCGAGGAGAAATGCCCAACTCCATCCCAGGCACAGCCCGAGGAGAAATGCCCAACTCCATCCCGGGCACAGCCTGGGGGTGCTGGGACAGCCCAGGAGCAGAAATGCAGAAATGCCCACCTCCATCCCCAGCACAGCCCGAGGAGAAATGCCCACCTCCACCTCCATCCCGGGCACAGCCTGGGGGTGCTGGGACAGCCCAAGGGGAGAAATGTTCCCCTCCATCCTTGGCACAGCCCGAGGAGAAATGCCCACCTCCACCTCCATCCCGGGCACAGCCTGGAGTGCTGGGACAGCCCAAGAGGAGAAATGCCCACATCCACCTCCATCCCCAGAGAAACCTGGAGCACCCAGGGACCAGCTCGGTCTGACCAACCGCGCTCCGAGCGGGAGCTGCCCCTTCCAGCTGCAGTTGTTCCACCTCAGGATCAGGAACAAATGTTTCCACTCCTTCCTCGGAGGGGCCACTGCCTGAGCTGCGGGGAGGAATCACTGGGGAGTGCCGCTGTCACCCCCACTGCCCGGGAGCTGGGCCAGGGGAGCTCTGCGGGCACGGCCGCGGTGCCGAGCAGCAGCAGCAGCAGCAGCAGCAGCAGCAGCAGCAGCGGGGGACACGCGCAGGGCCCAGGCAGACTCCAGCGGGATTTCTGCTCCTCTCAGCTACACAAACCTCAGGCTGGCCTGGCACGGTACAAATCTAAGTCCAGACCTCTGCTTGCAAAACAAACGGGAAAATTCCTAAAAGTGGAATTCAAATTTCTGTCCTTAGGTATTAGCAGAGTTGACAAGTCAACTAATGGAAGTTGTCTGCAGTTCTCTCTGAAAAATTCAGCTACAATAAATTTAATACCAAAAAAGGTGACCTAAAATTTCACAAGCACAGCTTCACGGTGCAGAAGCCTTGGGTTGAGAACTCTGCATCACAGAACAGCTACTGTAACAAACAATGAACCCATGTAAGCAGTGTTGCAGTTCATTAATAAATGCTGACCTTAAAGGCATAGCTGCAATTTGCAAAATTCTTAATTGCTAGATCTTTTATGTAATTCCATCTTGTATCTCCCAGTCCGGAATAAAAAAAAAAAAAAAAAAGAAAAAAAAATAAAAGAAAATAACGAAGTTCAAATTTCTGTTTCTAGTGCCCAACACTTGGCTCAAAAAAGTGAAAAGCTCAAATAAGTTATTTTAAAGAAAGCAGGATGTAAAATAATGAAACAAATATGCAATAATAAAACACTAAGGGCAAAATAAATTTATACATAACACAACTATTTTTCAAAATTCTTGCTTTGCTTTAGATGCCAGTTTGCCTTCTGGCTAAAAACACATTCTTCACACACGCTGGGAATGTTGAGGAAAACTAGTCAGCATTCAGAGGATTAATACAGATTTCCAGCTCTGTGCCTTTAGGCTTAATAGTCAGACATCTATTTGTCCTCAGGAGAGGTTAGGGGTTGAAATGCAAATATGCAAACAACTGAATTCTTTGTTAAGATATCAGGAAAAAGCTTGATCTTTGCTGCTATTTAATAAATCCGTGCAATTTTATGGACTTATTTAAATGCAGCTTTGTGTCTTACTATTTTGAAGGAGAAAACAATGTAAGGAAACAAACACATTCATTCTGACTAAAATTTGTTCTCTAGAGGAAAAATGACATACACCCTTGACAGCTTATTTACCAAACTCACTAAAGATTTATTGATTTATCAATCAGTGCCTTGAGCATTTGCTTCTCCCCAAGGGAAAATTAACAATTCCAGCTAACCTAATATATTCTATGTATAAACTAAGTGAATGCAAGAATCAATCCTGGCACAGTTTACAACATCCAGTTAAAAAAATGCTGTCCCTTTTGGTGTATGTAAAATTGAAAGCTATACTAACAAAGAATAAATGCTCATGTTGCTTACAAACATAAAAAATACTTATTAAGACAGTACAATTGAACCCAACAGACATTTTAATTCATTTAAATACTCAGTGGGAGGCAAAAGCATTGGAAAATAAAAAATTGAATGATTTTGCTTCCAGATTAATACTAAGTACTACCACTATTAGTTACAATACTGACATGCCTCAAAGCAGAGATATTTCAAAGAGCTACAAATTCTCTTTTACTTCACCTGCAAAAGCGTAAGCCTGAAAATTAATTAGTGGTTTGATGATGTCAGGGCAACATAAGAATCCCAGAAGACGAAAATTAAAATCTAGGAATGTTTTGTCACTCAATAAGGAAAGAAAATATTTTAACACAATGAAAACATATACAACTAAAATGGTGTTAGCCAGAGCAAAATGCAGTAAAACAGAAGATTTGCTTTTCACCACAAGAAGTAAAAATACCCAAATATATATAAATAAAAGCGTGGAGCACTGAAGGTCTGGCAGAGCAGCTCAGTGCATCACTGCCACTGCGCTGAACGTCTGCAGCACCCGATTCCTACAGGAACCCACAGAACACCCGACCTCCATGGCCTGGGGAGCACAGGAAGCTCAGAGACAGCAAAGGCTTCCCTTTAAAGCAATTCCAACAATCCCACACAGGACCCCCTCCCCGCCCCGGGACTGTCCTGGCCCAGGAGGGGCCTTGTCCCCCCTGCCGGGCTCTTCCCAGCAAGGCACATCCCACAGGAGCAGCAGAGTCCCATCCACAGCGCCAAGCACAGATTCCTTTAAATCCTCCTGCACACAGCTCCATTCTGCACAAGTTTGATTACAATCCACAGAATTTAGGGTTTTGCTAAACATGAAAATGGGCATTTAGAGAAAAATCCTCAAGATATGTCATGATCCCCTCCCTTGTTTGAAAAATTAAGTATGAAAATTGCCATCCAATCCCAGGGAAAAAACCAGGAATTATTGTAAAAGACTGCCCTCTGGTGTTACGCCAATTCTGAATTCTGTTTTATACTTCAGATCCCCCCCAACCACCCCGCTGCATTTTTTTATTATTATTTTTTCTTTTTTTACCTGAAAGAACCACCTCCAGGGTCATTCAGCTTGTTTTTCTGATTTGCAGAGACCTGAACACCAAAGCCCCCAGGACTTTTACTGGCTTGTATTGTTGGTGCCTTCCCTACTGTGCCTGAAAAACACCAAGCAATGTTATTATGAGCTGTCTTAGACAATTTACATCAAAGAACCTTCTGTCCAGGAACTAAATTTAACTGTCTGTAAATTGCAAACAAAGGAAGTTATTATTTTTAAAGACTAC
This sequence comes from Pomatostomus ruficeps, assembly GCA_013400735.1. Classification (NCBI taxonomy): domain Eukaryota; kingdom Metazoa; phylum Chordata; class Aves; order Passeriformes; family Timaliidae; genus Pomatostomus; species Pomatostomus ruficeps. Next base: position 34,549 of record VYZT01008470.1, read on the forward strand.
ATGCTGAAGAAGAACAATTTAAAATACAAAATTTATATGAACATTACAGTTTGTTCAATATTTACAGAACAGTGGAGATTCCAAAACTGAAAACCATTGGCCATAAACAGATATAATATTTATAATGGCTATAAGTGTGTTTGCAATTGCCAGTGAACCACTTTTCTGGATAATCTGTACAGAATAAAGAAGCAGAATTTGAAATGTTCTTAATACAAATACTTTAAGTCAGAGTCACTCAGGGTGTCAACTATGCCTTTTACATTTCCTGTATAGTAACTGCTCTTTATTGCAGTGAAAAACAGGTATTTCAGTGTTGAAAGCACTGCATGTATTTTAAAACGTTCTGCATTGCATAGAAAAGAACAACCACCATTGCCAAATTTGACAAACCCCCTCCATAAATATTGTCTTTTGGTTTCTTATCTTGAAAACGATGCAAAAATAACTCATGTCTGTATCCAGACTTTACAGGTCTTGAAGTACGAGTAAAACAAGGCTTTTCTGAATGAGCCCAAGTGTGGTGGGCATTCAGTAAATGAAGGAGCCCTTAATTCCTCTCTGACATGGAACTTTGGCAGTAAGCCCTCCTTGAGTGCTTGAACACTTTTACTTGGGTTACGTTCTGTGTTTCCTCTCATCCCACCTGTGTTTTGGCATGTGGAAATAACTCACATGTCTGCTTGATGTGAAAGATCCCACCTTTCCCTTGTGCATCACTGCCCTTTACTGAGCATTACAGATGTGTCTGAGCCTTTGAGAAGGACAGGGAAGTTGCTCCTGCACCCCAGTGACTCAGTTGCATATAAATGGCATGGTAAGAGCCTCGGTGAGCTACAGGATTTTTCTTTCATGAAAAATAAAAACCTGAAACACAACTATCCTAAGAAATCCTTTTAAGGACACTTCTTGGGTAATACAAAGGTGTTAGCTTTGAATGAGTCCTGCATTTTTCTTAAATTTTTTTTTTATTTTGAAGTCTTCATCAACTGCAAAATATCTTAAAGAGAATCCAATTTGGTGGTGTTTGTTGAGTTCTCCATCTGTACAAATAAACTGTAATGTGGACTCTCAACATTCGCAAATACAAAACCAGATTTAGGACTTCAGGCTCAAGCCTGGGGAATAAAAATATTTTGTCATCAGAATATTCAAGGTCCATGAGATGTCACAGACAGCATTAGTTCACGGACCAGACAATTCATTTCTCTATTTCAGATGAACTAATGGAAAGGTTTTCTACTAAGTGAACTGGAAGGAAGGAAAGAACTAATACAATAATAAAAATTAGCAGATTTCTGCTTCAGACAATTAATATCTAGAAGATTAAAAATGTGTTAACCTTCAAAATTATTGCAATGGCAAAGTTAAAGTAACAACAGCACTCCTCCAGAATTAATACTGTATTTCTTTGGAATCAGATCAATGCTTTGTTTTCTACAGATGGAGCTTTTGATGGAAAAGCACCCCCAAAACTCAAAAGGGTACAGCAACAGAGCAGTTCACCTCCTGCTCTCAGGAAAACCCTGCGTCTGCACTGGATGTGGAAGCATCAAGTCTCACATTCATCCCAAGTATATGTAATTCTACTCAGTGGACCTGGCAAAGATTGGGGTGACAGTTCAGTTTTCTGGTTTAAATAAATCACAACTGTGCATGACTAAGAGTTAGACATTAAATATGCCTAAAACGTCCATTTACATTATGGGGCAGAGCATATTTTGAAAATTAAAATCACCTGTGGGCCTAGATATTTCACGGGATTGGTAATGACATACAGAGTCTTTCACCACTGGATCCTTGCTTCAAATTTTGATTGGCATGATCTAGAAAAATAAGCCCAAATTTTGGAGCGTATAAATTCCTAGCTGTATTTCAGCACCAGTTAAACAGCTGCAACAAATACTCTGGTTAATTATTTTATTATTTGGCTCAATTCCTCTATCCCTAAGAAGGAATCCACCTATTTATTATACTAGGAGGGTACTTTGGTAAAGGAGTGTGAATTTTTCATGCAGTAACAATGGTATTACTTCCATTGGTGTGGAAGTAATTTTATTTATATAAAAGTCCTTAAAGCCTGCCAGGTTTATCTAAACTACTGTTTTGAGAAGCATTAGTCTGTTCACATGGGTGTATTGAAGATGGATTACACTTTGAGATTCATTCCTATCCAGGAGGAAAAAGCAGGACTTTGTGGAGGTCGGCTCAGTTCTGGTGTAACTGTCCTTAACAAGTCACACCCCACAGAATTATCCTACTGTAATTTTTATTTAGATGATGTCCTATTCCAGTAAATTATCTCCTTCTGCAGGAATACCTAGGTCAGCATAAAATACCATTACACTGGCATTTACAGTAAAAGGCTTTAACAATATATCAAAATGAAACACTTGACAGTGCTGCTCCCTAGATGTGGGCTGCAGGATGAGCGGTTTCATACTGGGATGTTTTCTAAATGCCTATTCTTGTTTGTTTAGTCTGTGTAATTAAAACAATACACTGGAGGGCTTATCCAAACGTGTAAATTGGAATAAGCTCACCAGAAAGTAGCACCTTGCAGAAACTGGCTTTTATGAAACCACCATCGACCATAAGCCAAACTGCCAGTTGCACTGGCTGATCAATAAATTAGAATAAACTCTCATTCTGAAGCTGCTGTTTGAAAGACAGATGCCAGTATCATGCAAATTCTCAGCACACTGTTGACATTCACAACTTGGAGACTGAACAAGCAAAGAAATGAAATCTGCCCTCACTCTCCGACAGGAGTCAGAAGTGAACGCTCATGCTCTAAGATGCATGGACATGTTATAAACTCAGGATGTGAGTATCAGAGCTATCAAATATACACATTTTATGGTGAGCAAATGTATTTCTTCCTAACTTGGGAAAAGCCTACAGGATTGCAGTGACAGCTTGGTCTCTGTGTCCATTCAACCTTCGGATTCCCCCAAGAGAACGGAGCAAGTAAAACATCAACTGCTATTAAACATTTTTGATGCTTTTTTTCCCAAGGAGAACAGAAACGACCAAGCAATGGAGTCAAGTAGGCAGCAATAGCTTTTCTGTGCATTTAAACCAGTTTGATTCCTGATTCAGTACCTGAAGATGACAAGCTCTGTATTCCATTACAAACCCTCAATCATGTAATGCCCACATCCAGTAAGATCCTCTCATACATATTCACGAAAAATAAAACCCAAGCCTAAGAGGTTCAGGGGTAGAAAGAAACAAATGGGCATTTATTAGGAAGCAAGGAGGCTTCAAGAATCCTCTTAAAAAGCGGGAGGTACCAGCCAGACACGAAGGCAGCTGTGCACAGACAGTGAGGGAGCTGTGCACAAACCGCAGCCGTGGCTGATCATGGCCTGTCCGGTTGCTCGGGTCAGTCTCTGCCCTCACCGAAGGCAAACACACTGACAGGAGTCAAGGAAGACCAACCTGAGGCTTGGGAAATTTCTCTGGGGCTCCCCCCTTGACCTCTGGAGCTGCAGAGATGGGGACCACCATGTTCTGCTGCAGGGGTAGGATTCAGAAGCAGGGTAATTAAATCGAGGCATCCACTAGGCTTCAGGAGAATGAAGAATTTCCTTCTTGGCCCAGACTTACAGTTTAGGACAGTGAGAGCCAAGTTCCTGACCCGGTTTAGAACTTTCCATGAAAAACTGCTGAGTAAGGAGCTAAACGTGTGAGAGTTTAGTCCTAGGATTGTTTCAAAACATTTCCCTGTGTCGGTCTGGAACACCTTGAACCTGCGTATGAAACATGCATTCTTCAGCCAGCATGAGGTAAAAAATCAATGTCAACAATGCTGCCAATGTCAACACTGTCAGCTTTTCCATGCTACTCGTTTGTAATTACAACGAAATTCATACAAAGGTAACAATCTCACTAAAACATTGAAACCCATACCTTGTGGTCTAATGGTCTGAGTTATTACCACTGGCATCCTAATCTGGGTAGTCTGGCAAGCAGGGGTTCGTTTCACAGTTTGAGCAGATGTTGACTGGATAATCTGCTATTATTAAAGAAAAGTATACTTATATTATACTCCTTATACACAAACACACACAACGTAAACACACTAATACCTGTAATTACCAAGATAAGCACGTGGATTTCTACAAGCACAACCAGCTGGTGACAAAAGTCATATTCATGTAACGCATGTGGTTGTGTGTGTGTGTATATACTTATTTTGCCATTATGCTTTAAAAAAAAAATTAAATCATATACGACACAGATGTCATATCTCACAACCTTCATTAAAAATATATTTCAAAGTCATAAGGTTAATATTATAATTTAGACTTTTGTCTTCAGAAATTTTATGAGCAAGAAAAGCAGTTTTGTAGAAGAAAATGCTGCAGTAATTGTAGTGGTATCCACCTACAAACATTAGGCCTTGCACTAAATATCTACGCTTTTTAAAGAAAACACACTAAAAATAAGTTCTAAAACATTATGGGTTCCAAAGTCAGATATACACAAGAAAGCAAACCAAGTTTTGTGGTGATCACGTACTACAAATCTTTTAAACGTTAATTGGATATTCTCAAGGTTTCACTTACTAATAATTCAAGTTCTGAAGTCCTTCCCCAAAACTAAACCTGGCTTTAAAACTTAAAATTTGACCCATTAAGAAATCAAATCAAAAAGAAAACACGTGCAAAGGTCATTTTAAACAACAGCAAAATGCACATTCACATGATCAGGGATGAGGCAGGCACAGACGTAATGAACAGAAGATTCAGAAAGATGTGTGGATGCTGCAGAGCTGTAAAAAAACCCCATGAATAAACTCGGAAATGAAAACACTGGCAAACAGCTATGAGTAAGATTCCAACCACAACTCGTGGCCACGTCAGAAGCCACGTGCTCCCCGCAGGCACAGCTGAGCCCCCAGTGCCCGCGGCATCCGCTGCCCCCCGGGCTCCCCTCCTGCCAGGAACCCCCCTGCACCCCCAGAGCCGCACTCCTGAGACAGCACCCGAACCCCTCGGACCGAGCGGGGCCCCAAACCTCTGACTGCAAAGCCACCTCCGGAGAAAGGGAAGGAGAAACTGCATCTGCAGAAGGAGGGGATGAAACCCTTCCCTGAGCAGGAACCTGGGCGCCAAAACTGTGAGATAGAAGCCAACTACAAACAAGAACAGAGTAACGAGGGGCTGGGATTACTCTGGAGAAAAAACAAACAGGGCCATTCACAAAACTGCATTCTGCACATCCTCAAATACAGAGAGCTGGGAAGTTATAATAAACCTGTGGATGTAGAAGTATCAGCAATAAGCACCTTGCAGAAAGAGAAAAGGGAGAAAAGATTCAGGATTCAGCTTCAACTACTGAAAGAAAATGGAGCATTTGCACTAAGCACACAAATGGAGCAAATGGATACAAATTACTTGGTTCTGACAGTGAGTGAATAGTCACACTCAGAGGGGAAAGTAGTTACCGTGCTTGAACACAGGAAAGAAACAGAGTTGAGCAGTGAAAAGATAGAAAAAAAGTTGAATTTAACTGTGTTTTGATGCACAGGAAACATGTACAGGTGTGGTTTTGTGGACAGAACAGTCCACGTTAAAAAAACCTACACTGGTATGAAACAAAAATGAGAATGTTGCCACTGAGAATAATTTATGGGGTAAGTTTTCAGAGAATAGTGAAGAAAAGCTGCTGTACCTTAACAGGCCAGAAGCCAGGCCACAAAGGAGATGTGTGGACCTGTGGACAGAATTGCTATCTGGTATTACAGTAATCTTCTGCAATTATATTTTTTCTTCTCTCTGTGCAGCAACTCCTACAGTTCAGAACGGAGTTCTGTTTCCCAAGATTAATATTTCCATGTGAGTACCCTACATAATGAGCCACTAACACCATTAAAGACAGGACAATGTTTAACCATCTAGGATTACATAAGAAATGGCAGCGTTTTCTTTACCATCCAATACATTCCAAAACCTCTCTTTTGGCCAGTACTGTACTAGGACTTCAGTGCATGTATAAATACTGAAAGTGTAGAAAATTATTGAGAAACAAACTTTTCCAAGGGGCAGAGTCCTAAATCATCATCTTAAACTCCATCCAGAAACCCATCAGCAACCAGCACACTCTCTCCAAGGAACAACTGCACCAGACCTCAGAGCGGAATTTTACACTAAATCCCAGTTTCTGCACCCGAGTTTCAAGATACACTTCAACACAGATGCAATCTCCAGCTCTGGAAGTCATTAAGTAATTAACACCAGCAATTTGTTTCTGAAAGAGAGGATGTAACTTCTTTGCAGGCAAACTAGGGACACAGTAAAAACCAATGAATCAGAGGATCCTGCATTAGAATTTATAAACTATCTAAGCCACACTTCATCAATTAAGATAATTCAAACTCTTCTAATCTTCTTGCCAACACCATAAACCTTAAGTCCTTAGCTTGGCCTGAAAGTTGTAGACAATGAACAAGGGTACTGGCAAGCTGGCCTGGGAGATGATTAACTTCAATTATTTCCTATTTCTCACAGACTACAAACACCCACCACAAGGGTCCCCCGTGTCACGGTATCTACCCATATTCTGAACCAAAGCTGAAAGCCACTGATGAGCTCACGAGCACTGACCCAGCCTGAGAGAGCAGATACACAAGGGGATGGTTTAGGACACGGAGGTTATCAGGGACATTACCCCAGCCTTCAGGAAAGGGGAGATCTTAGTGCTGTTTGTAACCACCTTTGGGAAGAGGTAGAGGAGACAGTCAGACTCCCTCAGGTGTGCAGAGAGAAGGATGCAACACAAAAGACACAAGCTGGAATATAGGAAATTCCAACGTAATAAAAGGAAAGAAAGATACCATGGGGGTAGGCAAGCTCTGGAACAAGCTGCCCCGAGAGGCTGTGTAATTTCTTCTTGAAGACACTCAAAACATGACTGGTCACGTGGGAGACATCCTAATGTGAAAGCAGGAGGCTGCACAAGACACCTCAGGAGCCCTTTCCAGCCTTCCACCACTACATCTGCAACACAGCATCACGGATTTTATAAATGTGCCGAGCCACAGAACGTAACAAGACAGAACAGAAAAGTCTTCACAGCTTACAGAAACTGGCCAGCATTCCCCCTCCACTAAAAAGGGAAGCATTTGAGTTATGTACACCTCTGAAGACAGCAAGCACAACAACAGAACAAAGACAGAAAATAGGAAAGACTGAATGTGATTTAGTCATTGCCTGGATTTGATAGAGTTTGGAAAATGGCAAAACTACCAAACAAAATTATGATCAAGACAGTGTTGAGACAGCAAGGACTGTCATGTACTAGTTATTCCTCTTCAATTTATCTGTCTGAAGCTGAAGAATCATCTCCTAGGCTGCCGCACTTTGGAGCTCTTCAAGGAACACACTAAAGCAGCGAAGTCATGGCATTGCTTCTCCAAGTGCAATGTGTGAACAGTTACCTACATTTTTCTTCTATAAAATAACATTTTTCTGCAAAGTAAGATGCACATTTCTCACAATAGGAAGTATTGTCCCTCTCTTTTTATTTGATCTTCGCACTTCTCCCCTTGTCGTCGCTCTCCACCATCCACACTCACTTTGATTCACCATTTGTCTGCTCTCCCAGACCAGCTCCTCCTCTCACCTCCTGAGCGCTGAGGTACCACACTGTCCTGTGCTAAAGCTGACTACATTTGCACAGGTGAAAAAGGGGATGATGTTTATACAGAGGTGCTTCCATAAGGCAGCAGACTCACAAAGACAAAAAAGGATATGTAACAGTCACACTACCGATAACCAGAATAACCAAGAGGTGACAGCTGAAATACTCTTTTTTTTCCTATGGGTTTTCTTCAAAAAGCGTAGATTCGGTAACTGTGAGAATAAAGTAAAGTTCTCTCTGGTCCTAATCGCAAGCCAAAAGGTGACGATCATTCCATGACAGGTGTGGATCTTCTGCTGTGGAAGGTATTGCAGGACAGAGAACAAACTGCAGACATGAACACAGACCAGTAACCAACAGCACAACCAACCAACAGACACAGACTGAGGAGGGGTCCAGCCACAGCACGAGACGCACGGAAGCAGCGAGAGAACAGAAGTTATCGATCTTTCTCATGCCTGCACAGAGATACAAAATGGAGAAAGAGCCACTGCCTACAAACCAGTGAAAGGAAAAGTCCTTTAGGACAATTAGATTAGAACGCATTGCTGAAGTTCCTGAGGACAAGGATTTTGCAAATCTCCTGGACCAGTGCAGATGCACGAGGTTCCAACCTTTCCTTGCTTCCCTTTGACTTGGCGAGGGCTGCAAAAGCAGCCTGGCTCAATTCACAGAATCACCCTCTGCAACAAAAGCATCTGATCCAAAAGCTTAAACCTATCAAGTACCCCAATAAGGACAAAAACACAGTAAACAAGAGCTTCTGGAAAGAGAGAAAATCAAAAATAAATTCGAAAAACATATCCTTTACCAAGCATTTTTTTTTCTCAATTAAGTTTAAAAAAATATTGTGGAAGGAAGAAACAAGACACGCGTAAACATATAAAATTCAGAATGGCTGTGGTCTGATATGACATTTATCTTCACTCATGAGTAAACACTTGCTAACTCACTTGTGGCTATGCCACTTGTGATTTATCAGTCTACTCACTCCCGAAGATAAATGTCATATCAAACCTCAGCTATCATGTAATCTGGCAGCATTAACTTACAATGTTCATGCTTTCATGGGCCTAGAATTCATATTTACCACTGCTTACCACACTGCAGTAGCAGCCACAGGTTTTCAATGGTGCCTCAAAATTTGCATAAGAAATTATTTTTCCTCCCAAATAAAAAAAAAATTGACTATTTAACAACTCAGCACATAAATTTTAATATTAGTATGACATCAATATTATTCCATTGAGTATAGGTTTTCAACAAAGCAATGAAGAAAAATAAAACAGAAGCCACAAGATCACTTGTCCCACCTGCTCCCCAATTCATTATACAATTCTTCCTACAATATCTTACTTAAAGGATATTTTGTCTTATATCCTACCTAAACCCTACTTCATTTAGTGATATCCTGTTATTCATACTTAATCTTAGTCTGCTGCAAATCATGGTCTTTTATTCTCCCTTTTAATCAGTTTGACCAAGTTACGTGTGTTCAATTCTCTTAAGCTTTTCTTTTAGTCTTTGCTTTCAAGCCTGGCCTTTTGTTATTGGTTTCCCAACAGCAATCAGTGACAATATTCTCATTCTGTAAGGTACAGCCCACAAAATTCTGAAAATAAAGTCCATGATAACAACTCAGAAAACCACTAGGCTGTGATTCAAATGGGCATACAATTTGTCAAGTGTAGGCTTTGTTCCTGTTAATGGATCTCAGATATCTCCTGCTCAACAGCCATTTTTATTTAAATTTTATTGCACACCAAATTCCAAGTCAGTGGCTAGATCTTTATTAATTCATTAACAGAAAATACTCCTTTTATCCCAACAGCTGTCTATAACTCTTCTATTTCTAAGCTGCCTTGCAGACAAGACAAAAAGAAAATGGTTTTCTAAAATTTCACTAAAATGTGTACAAATTACACTCATTCATGAGCAGAAAAGTGATGCCAGGAAAAGCTTCAGCAGAGAATTAAAAAGCCAAGCGGAACATCCCCATATAACATAATTCTTATTCTGCTGTTGTATCTTGTTTCCAAATTCCATTACTCTACCCCAGCTTCTGAGAGACTCCAACCGCTGTGACAGTGCAGGGGAAGCGTGAGTGGAAGTCTGAGGAAATCCTGTTCTAATGTAACTCCGACCATGGCAGAGCCTCCCCTCTGTGCCCGCCCAGAGCAGCAGCAAGGGTGCAGATGTGTTTCTACACACTCCTCCTAATCCTAGACCTGCCCGAATCTTTATACAGCTTTGTATGTCATTACGTTTGTTTGAATTAAGACGGATCACAGATTTCCTTACTGGGTTTTTTTATCATTCAAGTTCAACACTTGGCTTTAACCTCCAGGAGAACCTCCTCCTTATGGTGCAGCCAGTGCCACCACACTGAAGTGCTGATCCGTGTCCATTTCTCATCCAACTGCTCAGAACCTCAACACCTGCAACAAAGAACATCTCTCCTACTCACACAGATTTTGCCTGCTCTAACACCCAAAACAACACAGGCTATGTCTGCATATACAGAGCACATGGGCTCTAAGAATGGCAATTTAGACAAACTTTGAACATTGCACTTAGAACAATTTAAAAAATTGATTGCTGGTTTATCTCATTAGTGTCTCATCAATAAAATATTAGCCTAAGATTGTTGCCCTTTTCCCTGCCTAGAAGTAGCACTATCCAGCTTTATAAAGCATTGTTTTCCATAGTTTGGAACGTGATTCCAGTACTTTATAGAACAGATTAAAGAAAGTCTCCTGCTTCATCTGTGCTATCACTGTACATTTCACAGCCTTTGAGCACGCTGTGCTGCATGCTGACAGCGTACACAGGATTTTCATGTTGCAAGGTACCTCAATGTAACTGGAGAAAGCATCAGCACAGCTGACACCTCTGAGAAAGAGCAAAGTCAAAGGAAGGAACAGCTAACAGAGCCCCCACATTTCAAGGGAAACTGGACTCCTGTAAACTGGCTGGTAAGGAAAGATCTATGTTCTAAAACAGGCTTGCCCTTCTGCAGCTGGGCAGTTTGCAAAGCCAGCTGGAGCTCTCGCCAGTGAGCTTCAGGCTTGGAAAAGCTGGAGCTCAGCCAGTTCCTCCATCAGTGCTGGCCACCCTCAGGCAAGCCAGCTGCAATCTTGCTCTTGCGGACAAGTCCAGGGCAAGATGGCCAGCAGCTCTTCCTGCGCTGATTTCGGGGAGCACCGAGAGCTGTCACAGTGTGATCGCTGTCACCACTAAAAACCAGTACTTCTGAGCAGTTACTGGGGTGACATGGAGCTGCTGCTGAGTTGTCTGCTTGGCACCTGAGTTGATGGTTGCTGTGCTAAGATTTTTTGATGCAGTAACTCTTGCTGTCTGATGCTGCTTTTGTCTGTACAGAACTACTTTGAGGGTCATTAAGTGCCTGGTTAATGTAATGTTTGATTCTATTAACTGATGACTGATAAATTTAAAGCAAATGTGAAAAGACAGAGTCACACTAAAGCCAGAAAGTTATGATTTTTAATGTCCTCTCCCTAAACATTTTCCAGAAAAGGAATAGTATTAAGCAGAGTTTTGCTCTGCGCAGTTGCTGACCTTTTGAAAATGTAGCGGTTATGTCATGTACCCAGTAAACGAAAATTCAGCCCTAGACCTGGAACCTCCTTACAGACAGAAAAACAACTTCTCTTGCCCACAAGATCAATCTCCACGTGTTACTTGAGCAGTCCTCTGCTCCTTCTGTGACACAGGTATGTCAGAAAAGCTCTTCACACTGTTAACCTCTGCTCAGGTTAACATCACACCTGCCTGTCTGAGCATCCATGGACAGGAGACAGGCAGAACGTGCCTCTCCCAGAAATTCGGCTCTACCCCAATAAATACTCCACTAGAACTATCATCCTAAGAGTAAGAATTCCTGGGGTCTTGCACATTGTTGTGCTGCATCAGTGTTCCAACAGGGGGTGGAACCTGCCCAGGGGGCACAGGAGCACTGAGGGTGGCCTGCACAGCGCTGGAGAAAGCCACGTTACACGGCAGTGGGTCAGTCTGGAGCCTGTGGCACGAGGGAAGGCCAGGCTTCCCTGGCCAGGGACATTTCTCCCTGTGAGCAATCTGTCAGCTGCTGGCAGAAATGTGCTCACCCTGGAACAGGGAGTCATTTTTCCACCTACTGCCTGTAATTATCACCAGTTCCTGCTCTTCTACCTAGAAGAGCCAAAGCTATTGTCCATTCCGTCATGAAACACGGACAAAGCAAAGAGATGTCACAAGAAGTATGAGGAACACTTTTCTAATTACGACAACAACCCAGACAGGGTGGGGAGAAGCCATCTCAGAAAAAGAGAGAATGCACGTGGCTGGACTTGCATTGAAGCAGCCGAGTTAGGGTGAAAAACACCCAACTGTCTTGTGTGTATCACAACTCCAGAGTCAAAAACCTTTGCATCCAAGATGTTCTTACATAATAAAACTGTGTTCACTAAAGGATTATTAAGTAGTATTAATTTTATTTTAAAGTAAATAATTTAACCACTAGAAAGTGTCTGTAAGGTTCAAGACACAGCTCAGGTATCTTCAGACTGTGCACTGCTACTTTTAAATTAAAGCAAAAGAAATATTCTCTCTCCACACACCTTACAAATTATTGGCATGCCTTATAAAGCCTACAAACTCAAGGACAGATCACTGTAGGGTTTTACATTATCACATATGCATTTCTCAACCTTGATAATACAAATTTTTACCAACTTGATACACGTTCTGGAACCTGTCTGTATGATTTTGAAACCTAAGTGAAGTAGTTGGCTCACACACACACAGACAAGGAAACGCTCACACAAGGAGGGAACGCCTGCATAAACTCAAGGCCTTGGAAAAATCCTTAACATCTTTTAATTACAAGTGCAAACCCACGCCAGACCCCGTGTGGCAGCAGGGTACATTCACCGCTCTCAGGGGCCACCTGGCTGTCCAGCTGCCTTGCTGAGGGTGCCTTTGGAATGGAAGACTCTAAGCACATCACACTGCACCATGCACAACAAAGAGTCAGCCCAGTGAGTGACTGAGAGCGGCATCACTTCTAAACAAAACATCCCGGTACAGCACAGATATTCTTCTACAAGACTTTATAACCGTGTGTGGAAGAGCTAAAAGTGAGAGAGTTAATGTCACTTTAAAGCAAAGCAGCATACCTAATGACACACGCAGCATTAAACTCTTGTCTGTGTATCTTGGAAAGATTTCTGTTCTACATTTGTAATTCCCTCAAACTCTACTGTGCTCACACAACATTCACTGTATTGCAGACAAAAAGGCCAAGAGGGCACTTCCTTAACTTTGTATTAATAATCTTACCTAAAGTAATGGTTGAGCGTACATGTGGAATGACAGAACATGAGGCACTACCACACATCACAGAATAAGGTACAAACAAAAACGAAATTTCCCAAACAAGTGGCAATGTGACACTGCAATGTGACACAAGCTGAAAGCGACACTGAAAACTGCTACACAGTTCATTAAGAAACGCTCTTCAGTACTACAGTACCTACCAATTGAGAACTCTGATTTGACTGTACCACCTTAACCTGAGGAGGCTGCACTGTATTTGATACAGAGACTGTGCAAATGTTGTTTGGTTGTCTGATTCCTATTGTCTGCGTCGTGCCAACAGAGGAAATGCTTCCCGAGGCAGATTGAGGTATAACTTGTGAGAGCTTGGTTTGTTGGAGTGACTGCTGAGACGGCTGTCCTTGCAAAACCAAATGTTGACTATTCAGTAAAGATTGTCTCAGTGCAGGTAGACTTTTCTAAAAACAGAAGAAAGTTTATGAAACATCAAACTTAGCAGATTGATAAAAAGCATTTTGAAATTTGCTGTAAACATAATTAAAAGAACGCAACTTTGTTTCCCATTTGACTGCCTATTCATCAGAAGTAAGACTGAACATATTTTGTAAGTGTACATTTTTAATAAGCTTTCAATTTGGATTTCGCAACTCTGTAGATTTTCATGTGCCCTTAATTCCACTGCAGCAGTAAAATATAACACTTTTCTTCTCAAGACTCTCTAGAACTTGTCGCTTAGGTCTTTGGAAGGGCAAGAAATGGAAGCAGAAAAGGCAGAACCACAGAACAACCCTATTGCCACTGCATGCTAGAAGCAGCAGGCTGCACCAATTTACCCCTCCTGACACCCTGCAGTCCCTAGAAGCAGAGGATTTCACACTCCCCACAGCAGCAGCTGCTCACTGAATCGCTTCTGAAGGAATGTATTGTGACTGGATTAGCAAGTGTACTATTGCAAGCTCCATGTTCATACCACTTCAAGGAAAACACACTTCTAAAAGGCTGTACTGTACCTTCATGAACAAATTTTTCACTTTCTAAGTGGCAGAAGTGTTCTTTTGAAGTGCTCCCCCAGGCAGCTGTAGAATGCAACAGTGTTTAGCCCAAGCTACAGTTCTTTCCAAACTTCTAATATTGATTAAAATACTTAATGCCTGTTGCCCAGAAAGGACTTCAAAGAAAGGAAATAAATCAAAACTTATCATGATGCTACAAGTGACTGCAGGAGAAGCCACAAACAAGAGTTAATGATAACTTGAAAAAACAGAAGCAGAAAGTTCTGAAGCAAAGTTGCAGGGAGAGAAGAGAGAGAGGAAATCTGCCCTAAACAGAGAAGTTCTGAACTAGGCTGAAAACACTTTTAAAATCATATTTGTGGTTTTGGTGGGACTTAAGCACACTTTTTATATTTGTATATAATCCTGCATGTGGAAGTTTTGTAGCTAATTTACAGAACCAATTAGAAGTTAAATATACTAACTTAGGACCCAACAATGAAATCGATGTGGTATCACATCCGAAATTCTGCTGTTGATTCGTTCCAGATTAGAAACAGAATCATCTAATCAACACCTTTATCTAGTTCAGTTCTTCATAATCACTGTTCCACGTGGATTGAAAGTTATCAATGACCCAAACATAGATGAGAAAAACAGAATGGAAACAGCTTATTAAATTACTTAAAGCATTCTGTAGAAATAACTTGGGTCTCTTTGAAATGTGAATGCTTTCCTTCTTCACAGAAAATTATCTACTACCACAGAAAAGTGCATTTATTATAAAAGTAAAGGATCACTACAGAATAGCCAATGCATGGTTTCCAAACTAGGGAGTAACTGCTTTTTTTTTTAAATCTCATTACTGCAATGTTCTAGATCAGGGCTACTCAAGCTGTGAACTCCAGACCAGCTCTGGACAATGAACACATTTCTGTTAAAACTCAGCCAAGGTCCCAAACACACGAGGTGTCCCTCCTGTAGGAAATCCCCATTTCTTAGCACTGTCCCAGGCTGTTGGGGCAGCCCAGGGCCACACAGGCCGTGAGCAGCACCTGCCTGGCTGACACAGGTGGAGCCAAGAAGATCCTGGCAGAAATGGGGAGCATTTACAAGTGAGAAAAGAGTAGTCCTGTTCTGGACCAGTTAAAAAGGATATTGTAAGACTTAATGTAATGAAATCTGCACTGAAATAAGTTTATCCAAGCAATATTCACATTACCTTAAGGAAAGGTACAAGATATGGCTGAGGAGATGATTTGAGTTCTGTTTGAAGGCGGCCTGTAAATTCTTCTGGATCAATCTTTGCATCCTGCAGGGTGAAGAAAAAAAAAAAAGCATCAACATCTCAGTTCAGTTGTTTGGTTGCCTCTTCCCCAGCTAATACACACACATATCTCTCTAGTTAAACAGGCTGCCATATCAGAAACCTTCTGAGCTGAAGCCCCTTAACTCCTCTCTGAGATCCTTCTGTCAAGCACGAACTCAAACACGTAACACGCCACCCAAAAGCCAGAGAACACCCTGGGGGATGAACAAGCTAAGACAAAACAAGGCCCCAGAAACACTCAAGTCTCTTTTGGGACTCCACTCTCCTGCGAACATTTCCATAGTGATTTCTTTTTCAAAAATTAAACAACAACAACAGATTGTTGATGTAACCTTACAAATATACAATTTGTCAGCCTTTGTAATAATTCCGAAAGCAATTCTGATGGTACAGTTTAACTTGTAGAATGCAAAAATATAAAACTATGCATGTAAAGCACGGGCATAGATAAAAAGCATGCCTACAAGTAGACGTAAAATCTTCTCCTCTATGAAATTGTACATATACTCACAAAATATACACTTACAAATATATCAAATACATCATCAGTCATTTATTTAGTAGTTAATTCAAGAGAATTCTAACTTGGGTGCATTTTATGATACTTCTAAAGTATCACTGGTTACAAGTTCAGGTTGTAATAAAAACATTAATTAGCCTTCCTGACTGATACAGAACAAGAGAAAAACCAAACCAAAACAAGATTCAATAAATATTATATATGTGTGCAGGTATTTTGTTTAAAGTACTGTAAGTATTTAGCTTTCCTCTTTTCAAGTTGGTAAAAGTTAGAACAAGTTTTTACTGGAACCATTGAATATGATCGTTGAATGGCTCCCTCTTGAAAACGGTCTTAGGCTTGTCTAAAACACACAGATTCCTCTGGCAACGAATTCAAAGAAATATCTAGCACCTACTTTTAAATCCCAGTTCTTCATAGTCTACATTACATTGTTTTTAAGCAGCTTGACTCTTTTCCCAGCTGCCCAGTCACAGCAGTCTGCAGCTCGTTTACACAATCCCCTGCAGCACGTGCAGCCTTTTCCTGGGCCCAAGGACTCCGTCTAACCCAGCCTGCCTCTGCAACTCCTGTGCCACTCGGGCTCCAAGCAGGGGCGCCTGGCTGCAGAACAGCTGAAAATCAGCAGCTCAGGAAAAGACTTTCCCTTCAGTCCTGCAAACTCTAAACCACATTGGGAAGGCGTGGATCTACAGCCCTTCTGTGCTTCAATTAACAGCTTGTTGTTTCAGAACTGACCAGGGTTTGGAGGAAAGGAAACTCAATGAATCCTCAAGGAAAAATCCTGTATTTTACTATTTTACTAAAGAAACAACCAAAATATTACCCATCTAAACAAGAGTGGCTTTGACAACTGCCTGCTAAATACTTTGCTGCGTTTCCCCTGTCAAAAACCAAGAGAGAGTCTGCCTTTCACAGATTTTTTAATATATGTAACATACAGAATATTGCATTTTGATGTAGCCCAACCCCTTTCGTTTTCATTACAGCTAAAAGAGTTGTTAAGATCAAAGCAATAGTTTTCAGCATCCATAAATAACAAGTTTAGCAGATAACAGATAAGTAAATACTTACCAACAAATCTTGAACCAGAGCTTTCACATTGCGGGACGTTTCTGGAGATGGTGAATTATGAGAAGCAAGTTTTATAAGGGTAGCTAAAAAGTTTTTGCATTTTTTCACATTCTCTTGCATTTCCTGCAAAAGCCAAAGGAAAGTATCAGCTCCATGCTATTTTTCTGTCACAATCAATGCATGCTCTGACCACTACAAACAAGAAAAATGATGAAATTTTTCTAATTCGGACAGGACATGTGAAATCCATCTGCAGCTGTTTTGCTCTCGCTTGTTCCCTGACACTTATCTTCTTTACGTAACTGAACATCAGAGCTCACAAATAACAACAAAAAGAAAATCAATGAAAGAAACATATTTTATATTTTACAGTCTGCTTTGGTACAAATAACCTTAAATATGAGAAGTAACACAATAATTGGTGGAGATGCATTCCCCTTTGAGATGCCCAATACACAATGCACAAACGTTCCCCAAGCTATCTTAATTCGTTCAATTATTGATTCCGTATGTTTTCATACAAAGCAGCTACAGCAGTAAAACCAAATTAGAAACAAGTCTTCAAACACCATCATATCCAATCCTTTTTTCATTAGCAGTAAAACAAGCCATTATTTTTATATGGTGCAGTTGCTCCAAGAAACAGAAACATCACACTTCAGGGTGAGCACAGTGCTGAGGCCCAGCAACAGGACAAAGGTGGAGTCCACAGTCCTGAGGGTGATGGTTCTGTCTACAGGAGCAGAGCAATTCTTTCACCAGTGACACATGGCAGGACAGGGAAAGCTGACCCAAGCGTCCTTCCTCCCCCTCAGGATTTGTACCCCATTCAGCCGAAACCAGGGAAGGGGTTTCCTGTTTGCCAGGTAGTTGTTCCATCAGGGGACACCTGCTTGCATAAGGGAAAAGCTCTTCCTGCTTCTGCACAGAGCCGAGAATTCCCCGGAGTGCTAAGAAAACACTGCTGCCAGCAGGTTCCAACTTGCCTGCGACACCACGGTGGTTCCAGGCACCGGAGAGCTGGGAATGACCAGGGGCTGAGCTGGCACCTGTGCGGCCGTGTGAGGGGGCAGCGGCAGCCGGGGCTGCCCGGAGCCCTGGCTCTGTCCACCCGCCACCACTGCAGGCTGCTGAGAAGCTGAAGTTCCAGTTGCTGCTGTCGTCTTGAACAGATTTTGAGCGCTCGTCGTAGCTACCGATACCTATGGAGATTTCACATTGAAAAAACAGGTAATTATTTGCTTTTAATTCTTTTACTCATATAGAATTCTTGAAAGGAGAAGCTTGCTTCAGTGACACACAGCACACACCAGAGCCCTCAAAGGGACAAACACAGAGCAGCACACCCACTGCTGCAACAGTATTTATCACTCCAGCTGGTTTGAGCTTTTTCTTTAAAGAAAACAAACAACCCTCAAATTTGTTATCATCTAGGAAACAGGAGGAAATAAGATCTAGGCTGTCACTCATCACCTGCATAACACAGTCTGACTACACATTCCTTATTAATTTCTAGGATTACATTTGCAATAAAAGGTAAGAACATTAAAACTCACTTTCAAAAAACCATGTAAATCATAAAATCATGGAATGGTTTGGCATGGAAGGGACCTTAAGGCTCATGCCATTCCACGCCCTGCCATGGCAGGGACACCTCCCACTGTCCCAGGGGGCTCCAGCCTGGCCTTGGGCACTGCCAGGGATCCAGGGGCAGCCACAGCTGCTCTGGGCACCCTGTGCCAGGGCCTGCCCACCC
Organism: Pomatostomus ruficeps; assembly: GCA_013400735.1. Classification (NCBI taxonomy): domain Eukaryota; kingdom Metazoa; phylum Chordata; class Aves; order Passeriformes; family Timaliidae; genus Pomatostomus; species Pomatostomus ruficeps. The sequence continues at coordinate 53,208 of VYZT01008470.1, forward strand.
TGCCAGGGAACAATTCCTGCCACACCTCTGACCTAAATGCCCCTGCTGAGTTTGAAGCCCTCCTGTCCTCACCGTGCTGTGGGGCAGCCCAGCCCCTGCGGGCAGCGGGGCCGCGGCGCTGGCGCCCGGCGATGGCACCACCTTGGCTTGCACCGGGAGGCCCAGGCGGACGCTGGAGGCGGCCACAGACGTGGGTTGCTAATGAAGGAAAAACAAGCGTTTTAATTTTTTTTTCTCCTTAGTAACTTATCTCCGAGGCTTTTTAATAGTAATGATTACAAGAATAATCATTATTAATACTGCAAAAAAAATCAAACTTAGTAATGCGTCCTTAAATATATTCACAAATACTGGAAAAATCAGCTTTCTCATGTTCCATGACAGGTTTGTAATATTTCTCCTAAAAGCTATTACTGGTACAGCTATATGGAAAAGATTAGAAAAAACGAATGTGACCTGCAAAAAAATTGATGTTTCATTGATGCATTAATTCAGTTGTAATATTTACATGTCAGTATTCATCAATATCTGAGTTCATCACTGCCAGTAACACATACTGGTCCTCTTGGTATTTATGGGCCTGTTCTAGTGCTTTTTCTTTAAAGAAATTAATATGGGCAGAAAATTTAGAAAGCAGAAAAATATTCTTAAAATAATTTCAGATTGAATTATGCAGAAACGAACTCGCACAGAAACGCAGTCTAAGCAGTGGGAGAACCTTTGCCACGGAACACCCGCTCTGCGCCCAGACAGCACCTGCAGACAAAGGAAAACGACTGACCCACAGCTCTCCAGTGAGTACTGCATCCTACAGCCCAGGACATTCATCTCATGCCGCAAACATATTCATTATTTTGTGGTTTACTTTCATTGCAAGACTGAAATCTCTTGCCATCTTACAAAAGGACAAGACTTAGGAATTAAAATATGTCTCCAGAGAAGTTGTTATTAATTCTGCAGGAACGTAAGTACCATCACAAACAAAATACATCACATAATATGGTAGTGATAACAAAATGAGAACCACTCATTTCTAAAAATGGAGGCCACACTGGTGTCTTCTAACTTGCATTTATTAAGATTTGCATTCACACACTTGGAAAAGACAAATTTTCTAAGTGGATGGAGTAATAAATCACAGTTGATGCTGTTTCTCACAAGATAAAATTACTTTTCCTTGATTTACATGTTCATTTATATGTGTCTAAAATTCATATTTTTATAAAGAACTGCTTATTTTAGATTCTTCCATTGTCTACTAAACCTACATAAAATACTTCTTCAAAGAACATCCAGTGTAGTCTAAGATGCCTCCGAAAGGAACGGACGCCCAGGCAGGCATTCAGAGCCCCAAGCGTTCCTTACAAATCAGCCCAGCAACATCATCTACTGGATATCAATCTTCTGCACTTGGGGGGAAAAGGGAGGAAAGAAAACAAATCAAATAAATCTACCTGACATCTCAACAAACCCTTTTTTTTTGTTTGTTTGTACAGCTTTCCAGCTTTTTAAAATCTTGACTAGGGATGCCTTCCCTCCTGAGACAGCCTGGAGACAATAAAACAGCATCATCATGAAGAGGTAGAATTGTCTGGTTTTTTGGAGGAAGGACCATATAAGTTTTTTCTGTTTTAAAGACTCTAGACCTCTTTTCTCCATTATAAAAATGACCAATTATTTTAATTTTAAAATACTGGTTGAATGAAATTGTATCTACTTGAGGAGTGTTTGCATTTAAAATATAAATATTGTGTATCTTGTTCAACTGCTTATAATGAGTCTCCAGCCTAAAAACACAGCATGCCTGTGATATCTGCCCCCTTATCAGTCCGGGCTTCCAGAGGTGGGGATTTAGGAAACAAGCAGATAACCAGGGGCACTTCTGGCAGCTGCTTGGTTCCAGGCAAGACCTGCAGCCAGAAATCCACAAATACCCAGCGAGACTGCAAGCTGGAGAATTTTTCTCAGCTAATAAATGCCCACGATTCATCACAGGAACATACTTGAAAATAAAACTGCACATCATTAAAGTATAAATTTTCACTATTACAATACCCAACTAGGAATGTGTCAGTCCTCAGCAGGAAACTGTGAAACTCGAAGACTAAATTCACCCTTGGTTTTGAAAATCAATAGTGACAAAAGCCTCTGATGGAAAATGGCAGTAAAAATCTACTAATGGGTTGGATATGAAGAAATCCCTCACCACCAGAGAACTGCAAACAAAGTAATGCAATAGTTTACTAACGTGGCTCCAAAACTCAGAAGGGTTAAAAAGGTAAGCATGAAATGAGGAGATGAGAAACATAACAAGGAACTAGCCCAGAGAAATTCTTAAATATCATGGAAATGATCTTCGAGTGACAGCTACAAGTTGCCAGCAGACACTCTAAGGATTCCCAACACGGATGCTTCGAGAACTGATAAAAATTATTTAGAAACAAAAAGCTGTGTTTTCTATGGAAGGAAACTTGTAAACAGATCTCACGAGAAATACGTCAAAAAAGAAAACAAAAATCATCAACATTATTTTAAAAAAATCATAACCCAGTGTGTCAAGTTCCTACTGGAAGAATCCAAAAGAATTTATGATGTTCCTTAAGGAAAAGCTGCTGAGGTTTGGTACGATGCTATTAAATTCTGAAATTACCAGGAGAGTTAGAAAGAAATACATTTTCAAATGTAACTGTTATTTTTTATGAGATAAATCAGATGTTTTTACATTCCCTAAGTACACAGGAGTAACGCTGAGGAGACTTTTGCCCCGTGCTCAGCCATGAACAGGCAGGAAACCAGACCATGAATGGATGGACACAGAAACACCCGGCTACCGCAGCCCACGGGGACACTGGGGGATCCCCCGGACACCGACCCGAGCTGGCTCTGGGCACACAGCTCGGGATCGGGGTGCGCCCAGCGCGGCTCAGGGCACGAGGACTGCAGGAGGGACAGCCTGGCGCGTGGGCCAAGCTCTGCTCCGCCTGCCCAAGTCACACAGGTGACACAGGGGACTCCCACTCCAGGGTGCAACAAGCCACTTCCACTTAGGCAGTCAGGGACATCCAAATTGTTCCCGCTCCAGAAACGCTGTGTCCTGTGAATTCACCCCCTGAACAACAGCTCTGCTTTCCTTCTCCCCAGAGCTCCGGGCACATGGACAGAGGGGCAAAGCTTGGGAGAGAATCCAGTGGCCCTGCTGTGCACGAGCAAGCTGCCTCTGTGCTTCAAGGAACACATGAGGCTGCATTTGAGAAAGGAAGTCACTTGGATGTGGAGAGAACAGTCTAAATAGCCAAGGAGGATTTGTCACCGCCAAGGCAGGGCTGTACCAGTTTCAGAGACTGCACTGCATATTCACAGCTTTCTCAAAGGAAGACAAGCTGCCAAAGGTTGGAATGTAAATACTTGGGAACAGGTTTGGGATACACTTGTATTCTGTATTAGAGAAGCACCTACTGACCAACACTCCAGGGACCCACAGCACGGGCACTACAGAGCTGGAGACCTCCCTTTAGACAAGTAAGTTCCATACATTTTTCATGATCATTCCTGTCAATAAACTCGGCCACTATCAACCAAAAAGAAGAAAATACCCCAATAATATTTGAACAAACACTAACACAAAAGCAGGGTCAAGTTTTTCACAATACAGATAATGACACCTCTTTACATCTTCCAATACATGGCTTCATTAAGTGTTATGCAAAACTCAATTTTAATAAGGTCTTTAAGTTCAGATTTAAATTTGCAGGATCTGAAATAAAATTCAATTTTATTTCTAATCATTAATCTAGAAGACTTCTTATAAACACAACAGACCATGCTAAGACGCCATCTGAGATGCCTCAACCGATCAACAGCACTGTTTAACAAAGAGAAAACTGACTGGGACCGCAGACACCGGCAGAAGCAGAAGCTAAAGGTCGAATCTGGGAGCTCACTTGCACTGGGCTGGCATGGGCAGGTTCTGGTGGTGGGGTGGCTTCTGTGAGAAGCTGCCAGAAGCTTCCCCTGTGTCCGGCAGAGCCAATTCCAGCCGGCTCCAGGACGGACCTGCCCCTGGCCAAGGCTGGGCCCAGCAGGGACAGTGGCAGCACCCCTGGGGAACGTTCCGGAAGGGGGAGGAAATGCCCGTGGAATTGCAGCTGGGTGAGAGGAGGGAGAATCTGTGAGAGGAGCGGCTCTGCAGAGCCCAGGGCAGGGCAGGAGGGGCAGGAGCTGCTGCAGGTGCTGGAGCTGAGATTGCCCCGAGCCCGGGGAGCAGCCCAGGGAGAGGCAGCGGTGCCCCTGCAGCCCCTGGGGAGGTCTGGGATGGATCAGAGATGCCCCTGCAGCCCCTGGGATGGATCAGAGATGCCCCTGCAGCCCCTGGGATGGATCAGAGATCCCCCTGCACCCCCTGGGGGGGTCCGGGATGGATCAGAGATCCGCCTGCAGCCCCTGGGATGGATCAGAGATCCCCCTGCAGCCCCTGCAGGGCCCCACACCGGAGCAGGGGTGCCTGCAGGAGGCTGTGACCCCGGGGAACTCCACGCAGGAGCAGCTCTGGGAGGAGCTGTGGCTCTGTGGAGAGAGCAGCCCAAGCTGGAACAGTATGAGTATTTCTCATTATCCTACTCTGATTTGATTGTTAATGTATTTTTTTGGTTTGCTGTGTCAGTAACTGGTGAAGGATCTCCATCCTGACTCACAAGCTTTTCCTTACATTTTCTCTCCCCATCCAGCTGAGGAGGGCAGGGCTGGAGTGGTTTTGGTGGGCACCTGGTGTCCAGCCAGGGTCAGCTACCACACAATCTTTGAGTAACTAACTCGTACAACCCTTCCTACAGGCATGGCTGTAGCCCTTACTGCTGCTAATTCACCGTAACTCTCCCTGTTAGCAAACTCTGCTTCCCGAGACTCAGACTTCTGAGGAGGTCATGGAGCAGCTCCACTCGTTTATTGACTGCCCCTCAACTCCTCTGGTTATAGTTCACATGAACAGGCACTTCAATGTCAGATGCAGAGAAACTTGTCAGAGATTTGGGGTTTTTCAGCCTGGTAAGAATACAGTGGAACTGACCCAAAGCTGCATCCCTTTAAAAGCCTGATGTTTGCACACAATTCCAGAAAATGCCTGGAAGCAGAAGCTCTGAGGTCAGACAGCAGAGGCAGAACCTTCACTGCCAGCACAGGATCACCAGGTGCAGCATCAGAACCCAAAGCAGGGAGATGCTGCTCTGTTCCTCATGTGCACCACGTCCCTTTGGGGACAACAGGGCAGCAGACACAGGACTGGCAGAGGAGTTTGCGGCCACCAGAGAAAACCTTCACAAATCAGGGGCTGCAGGGGGATCTCTGATCCATCCCGGACCCCCCCAGGGGCTGCAGGGGCATCTCTGATTTTTAAGTCCAAAATCCCCATTGCTGAAGCAAATACTTATCAAAGCACTTTCTCATGCTCTTGGGGAAGTGGCTGGTCCTTCTGCAATCACTAAGTTTCACCCAAAATATCTAGGGAATAAAAACCAGCTGAATTTTGGCACTACAGTTGGATTCTGCTCCTGCCTCAAGTGCTTAGTGCTGCTTGCAAACACAGATAATCCACTGTAATCAATACTCTTATGCAATGTATTTATCAGTGCCCAACTTGAACCGTGGGGTTTGTGACCAGGAGTGGCCACGGCTGCAGCTGAAGGCAATGAAGTCAAACTGAACACAATAAATTAACCAGCATTTTTCATTTCATATTGAGAACAGAGGCAATTAGGCTCCATTTCCTACTTACAAAAGGAGGCTAGTAATCCCCTTAACTGCATTGTTGAGAAAGTTGTTACAGGGATAAGCTTCACAAAAAAACCTGCTTGGTTATTAATTCCCACTGCAGAGGGGGGCAGCGAGTAAGCCTGAAGCAACCCACTGAACAGTGGAGGAAAAAATATTATGTAATTCTTCATTAATTAGGACTGTCCAGCCTACACACTGCAGAAATTAAAAATAACAGTAGTACGTGGTCATGCAGCATAATGCATATGCACATGGGAGCCACTGTGAGAGTACTCAGGAACCTTCTTTATTGCACTTCCTAACCTTTGCATGTTTAAATTTACAGCCTTACCAGCATGTGAGTGTTTTCCGGGTTCTAGAGCTGTGTTAATGCTATAAAGAGGTAAACAGCATAATGTGCAAGTACCGAAAACTTATTGTCTGCTCCTACAGAAAAGAATCGCTCATCGTGAAGGAAAAGAAGGAAAACAGTTTGTGGTTGAAGCACAGCGAAGACCACCCATCCCTTACTCCCTCTGACCTCCCAACCCACCTGCCCTACTGCCACAAATGCATCCTCCAGAACACTGCAAAGCAGCCCAGACACCATCTACACTAAAGAACCAGGATGGAATCGCTTCTTTGATGATAATGGCAGTGCACCTTAGCAACAGCAAAGATTTCTCTACTTGCTTAAAATTTCTGCAAAGAGTAAAACAAGCGTTTGTCAGAAAAGCAGAAAGAATGTGAAAAACAGCAAGAAAAACAAGACTCAATAATAATAAATAAATGAGAAAAAATTACCAACACTGCCATAAAACTATAAACACTGCTGCAAACACAGGCCTGGCTCAGATGGGAAAGGCTCAGCCACGGCAGGGGTGCAGCACCTGGCACGCCCTCCAAAACTCTTTCTTTTTTTCTTTTTAAAAACAGACAGTAAACTGAAACTTAACAGAAATTAGTATTGAAACACAGAAGACAAAACAGTAGAGTTCATTATATGAACTTCAAATTCCAAAGAGAAGTTAGAAAAATGCCTAAAGCAAGAAAAAACAAAGCTAGAAAACAATGTCATTTTCTTTAAAAAAATAAATTTAAATATATATATATATATCTATCAGACAGTTTAGACAATGAAAACAAAACTCAAGTGACAGCTAATCATCTTGGTGGCAGAAGTACTGTTAAGTAGCCCACTTTGATGCCTAAATATCTAAATACTAAACCATCAAACTTCTCACATAATTGCCTTTTCTGATCACTAAAAATATACAGAGAATATTAACACTGGAAAACACATTTTGAATCAAATTTGAAACAAAAACATTAGTAAACTTGGAAGCCAAACCCATTTTCAGCAGCAGTCCTGTGAAAATTCCAATATACACTCTTTCACCTGCTTTGAAGTTCCAATAAAAAGTATTCCAAAATAAAATATTATGAGCCAGGCTAACATTGGTCTTTCCAGTATGATATTCACTTTATGGTCTTAGTCTGCAGCAGCACTTTAATTCTGTAACTAACATAGGATAATTGCAATTAAAAATAATTTGAAATAAGCAACTTATTTTTTGCTATTTGGCTATGAATGTAAGCCCACCTGGGTATTAAGATACTGCAAGCCAGTGGAAAAAATGCATCAAAGGCATGAAAAGCCATAAACTGCACCAACGAAAAGCACAGATAAACAAAAGAAACACAGCAAAGGAAAACTAGATGGCAGCACCTCCCTATTTTTCACAATTTCACCAGTCTAAGATTCAAAACAAGATAGGAAGGCAAAAATTCAATGCAATCTAATCATCTGTTTTAAAAGACTTCTGAATCTATTTATTGTCTCTGCAGAAAATAGTAATGCAAGCAAACCCACACTGTTTGAGCTGCTCATAATGCAAGAATTCAGAGCAGAATTCTTCTAAGATCAATTTAAGTGCCAACAAGTTATGGCTTGTTTCCTGAAAGTCCTAGACCTTAACTAATATTCTAAAGTTGATAAGATTTTGGCAATATTAAAAATTCGTTAATATTCAGTTAAAATTAATGTCAACCAAAAAGCAAAATGAAACTAAAATCACAAAGAGAAAATAGTTAAATTAAAATTATGTACAGTTAAGTCAAAAACATCCAAATCATGTTTTTCAAAAGAAGCACATTACTGCTTTCACAGTACAACAAACTTGCACTTTTTAATGCATCAAAAGATTATTATAACACCCAGGGAAGACCAACTACTTACACGTAAACCCTGAGACACCAATTTAAGAAAAGAAGGTCTCTTGTAGCTGCACTGATATGAAAAATATTTTTAATATACCTGAATATTTTGCAATTTTTCTCTAAGCAAAACAAAACACCGAAGAAAGACCGCAGCTAGGAGTAATTAGTATCACAGAATTGTGGGTTCATTTCAGTTGGAAAAGACCTCAAAGGTCAATGAGTCCAACCATTAATGCCCTCGTTATAATCCTATACAATCTTATGATTTGAACTAAATTAAAACTGTTATGGTACAATTGCACTTCCTTGTGTGTTTCTTGAGTATTTTGAAGAAACCAGAGGGACTGTAAATGGCAAAGATCACTAAAATATCAAGCACACAGGTACTTCTCTCAGTGAGCGCTCTCTGTGCCGCTGTTGCTTTCCCCGCTCCTCTGGGTGACCCCGTGCGGGGACCCTGCCCAGCCCCTGGGACACGGGGACACTGCCCAGCCCCTGGGACACGTCCCTGCTCCGGCACCTTCCAGCTCAGCCTCCAACTGCTCCCAGCTGAGAGCCTCCCCTCAAGGCACCTGCCTGTCCCCATCTGCCAGTGCTCCAGAATCCCACTAAGAACGGGGACAATCAGATTTTATTCATGCTTTTATTCAGCGGCAACTGAGAGGAGCATAACTAAATGTCTAACCCGAGGCTACCCCACCTCAGAGTCAAAAACCACCCAAGCCTTCCTTTGAAAATGGATTTGCCTCTCTCCTCCCGAGAACCTCCCACAGAAGCGTACCCAAAGCTGTGCATCTGCCTCTGCTCCCGAGAGCTGCAAAAACCGACACCAAGGCACTACAAACAGCACAAGTCAAACAACTTACACAGCAAATCCAAGCAATTAATGAGAAACACCAGATCTAAGTCTGCTGTGCAACTCAACTGTGTGCCTTGAGTGCCCAGCAGAAGCACTCCTCACGGAAAGACTGGAACTCACTGCACACCCACAGGAGCCAGCAATGGAGGACCAAGAGGAAGTTACACATCCTAACCTTTCTGAACTTTGTATTTGGCACTGCAATCCAAATCCATCCTTGTTGGAACCTGGGAGGGGAAGAGGGGTGGCTCTATCAATTCCCGACAAGGGTAAATACTGCTGTATACAGATATCTGACTGCTGAACCTTCCCCAGCGGAATAGGTGAGGATAAAGCCAGTGTCTTTAAGGAAAGGCTTTATTAAGCCCTCATAGAATTCCTCAGGGGAAACACAGAGGAATACACTTCCCTTATCACAGCAGCTTCCATTGTTCCCAGAGACAGGTGGCTCCTTCCTCACACACTGGCCTGGATATTAGCTCAGCTGCTGAAGCTAGGGGAATTTTCAGGGGAAACCGGGTTCATTTGCCTCCGAAATACCTGGGAGGAGATCTAGCAACTGATGGCCCTGGGTTTGGAAAGAAAAATCCTGCTGTAGAACCCAGGCTGCAGCAGTGGTTTAGAATCTGCACAGCTCTGTACATATTGACCAAGCCAATCTCATTTCAGAACATTTAAAACATTGCCTTGTTTTCCTCTCCTTTTTTGAGAGTGGAGAAATTACACAGTTGTCAAAGGGAGAGAACCAAAGAGCTTTCAAATTTAGATGAACACTTGGGTAGTTTTTCAGACACTCTTTCTTCTAGTTTTAAAAAAAGTGCTTCAAAATCCATTTTATGTTCCCCAGTTAGCACTTTCAGCATTTCTTAATGAGTTGCCAGAAGTAACTGCCAGCTTTTGCAATTTCTCTGGCATGTTATTTAATATCCTGTGTTTTACATCTCGCTGTATAGCTCACAACAGACTTTCTCATCACAATAATTATTTAAGTGTACATACAAATGAACACTGAAAACAATCACTTAGCTGAGTAACTTGTGACACCTCACACAGGCTAAAAATTAGGACAACCTGCAGAACAGCAACCATAATGCCCACAGAGCATGACAGCCATGTCTTCTTCTGATACATTCCTCACAAGATGTTATTTCCTAGAATGCTTAAGGCAGACTGCAGATTTCCACTTGCGCTGACTTTCTAGATAGATAAAAGTAGGGGAAAACACAAACTCAGTGACTAAAGTACAACGCTAAACTCTACACATTTAAAGCATCCTGCATTTTAATCCAAACAGAGCTATCTTAAAATAACTGGATAAAGGTTCAGTAATAAAGTTGAGCTCTGCACAGTAAAATACCAACCATCCCACTAATAGCAGAGAGGAAGGTTCAAACTCCATAACCTGCCATGTTCATTCCTCTCACAAAACACTCGGCAGGACTCAGGCAGTTCATGTTTCTATTCTGTCCTGGGCTAATGGCACCAGAATTTTCCTGCGTTTCAGTCACAGTGGGCACTGCAACTCTTGAATATTCATACTCTCTATATATAAAAACCTAGGATATTATTTTTGATTCATTTTCAACTTCTTCTAGAAATTTTAAATCGCTGAACTCCACTTTCTGACACACCTGAAAGAAAACAGCTTAATTAAAAACTCCTTGAAAAAATTATTTTTCACTACACACAATTTCCTTTATTTTAGAACTTGATCCCTCAACTAACTAATTATAATGACTACTCAAAGAAATAACTGACACTTCTAAAACCTTGGCATAATATTGATCATTGAATATTTCATCTGGAAAACCAATGAACAGTCTCTGGTTATAAACCATCCACCTAATCAAATAAAAGTCTCGTATCTAGTTCGGATGAGATAAACTTTTAGAATTCAAATCTTGTTTTAAAAGGTTGTCAACCACAAATTTTAAAGACCACTCTAAGGTCAAATATATATAAAACATAAGCATGTCACAATGAAAGAAGACTCTGCAGATCAAATGCAGAGTCAGGGAAGTTCAATGTGAATTTCCCAAGGGCAATATTAATTATTTCTTAACCCTGTTAATTACAACAAATACAGAAATTATGCGGTACAGTTTGGGCAGCTACCACTAAGAGTTTCAAAGGAGATGAATCCTAACAAGCTACAATATCATGATTCTACTCCCCCTAAACTGAAATAATCGAACTTTTGCATCTTGCAAGGTATTCATCATTCATATCATTGCTGGCTTCCTCTATTCTGAGCCCGCGTGTCAGCACCAGGCAGTGTAAAGGAACACCTAAAGCACAGTGGGGTATTCATCTGGGCAGAACCCTGGACAAAAACAACTTCCTAACACCTGAACTCCTGCAGATTTCCGCTGACTCTACCAGCACCCGAACGTGCACTATCCTCACGGGTTTATTTTTATATAAATCCATCGAGTCAGACTGCACTCCTTCTGCAACACCAACTGCTTCATCCAACAGAGAACAGCTGCCTGAGACCAGGGTGATCTGCACAGAGTGCTGTGCACATCCTGAGCTGCCTTTGGGATCCAAAGCCCAGACGGAGCTCAGAGCCAAGCAGGGGCTCCACATTTCTGCACACCTCTCAGATTCCACGCGCAGTGAGGGGTTACTCCCCAGAAGTCTTCACCTCACAATTTGTTAATACCCGCTATGAATGCTTCCACGTTGAATTTTAACTCAGTATGCTGGCCACATGAAAAACTAACAGTATGGAAGAAAACCAGCTAAAACGAACAGGCCTTGATCCCGTTCTTGGTACAGTCCCACCACACAGCTGCTCTCTGGCATTTACACCGCACATTCGTCTCAGGGCCATTGCCAGAACGTGTGCTTGCACTAACTGCTAAAGAAGCGATTGTGCTCATTCACAAAGAAAGGCCCCAACAACCGAAGACAGAAGTACAAATTCAGGAATTGGCTGCAATTTTGTTGACATCAAACTAGTAAAAAAAAAAAAATCTGTAAATGAACAGATTTACAGAACAGGCTTATCTCTGTGTTTATTTTTCCTGGAATACATTTCTCCTTGCACGTTTCTACAACTCTTATTCTTCCAGATACCACAAATTCAAACATTACATGGTTGCCCTTTCTGCAAAGAGTTCTTTAACAAATTTCATCCAGGCTTTCCTTTAGCTCTTTCCTGAGATATATTCCATAGAGCTAGTCTTCCCAGTGATATTCACTTCTAAAACTTACATTCTAGTTGGCTACTCTGTGGTTTACAGATTGCCTCATGTTACTATTTTCAATTCTCTGAATTTATTCCAGCTTCCTTCTCTTCTAAAATGTTTACCATTGTTTTCAGTTTTGGATTAAATTTAAAACTCTTTTAGACTATAAATACAGTCTGATACATGAAGCATATAATAGGACAGTAATCAAATGTTAAATATTTGGAAATACCTGTTGAAGTTATTTCAAGAAATTTCTACAACAACTAAAAAGTTGTAAAGGCACCTTTTTCATCTTTCCACACAGAATTGCTTATCACTTTGCAAATCACTTAGGCAAAACTACCTTAAACTTGGCCTATAATTACTATGGCACAGCAGCCCTGTGCTAACATCCAAAGATGTTTGCCTCCACATTTTAGTAAAATAGCTCTGTTCTAGCCCTGAACGGCCCAAAGCTAAACCGCCTCTCTACAAACTTCTAAACCAATGCAGCCTTCAAAGAAATTTTGAAAAATAACAAAAAACCACCACATTCACCCTAGAAAATAAATCGGCTCCAAGTTGGAATCAACACACCCCACTGATGAGTTTAGGACAGGAAAGTACTCCATCCTGTCAATCCCTAGAAAAAAGGAAACATACTCACAACACAGACAAAACTTTCAGTGTAGACAGATCACACCCAGAGGCAAATTAGAAGAATCAAATCTTTCTTTTGAATAAAGTATATTTTGAAAGTTATTTAAAAATTACTGCAAATGCTTGGATAGAATGTGATTGGCTTTCTCGTTTCTAATGTCCAGTAAAAACAGTTATCCTGGGATTCAGCACGCTGGGATATCAGTGCTTCTGATTCAGAGCAGCAAGGGGCACTTATTAAACCAGTGATACACAGTCCAGACTAAGAGTGAGCTTTGCAGCCCTCAATCATCTCTCAGTCTGAACACGGTCTTAAGAGACTCTCTAAAGCAGATCTTTTCCTTAAATTAAAAAAAAAAAATCCTAGGCCCCATGAAATAAACTACATCTGAATAAGTACTTCCTGTTCTCACAACAAAAAGGGGAGGAAAGCACAGTTGCAGAAACATGAGGTAATAACGTGTAAGACATAATGCACCAAAGTGAAATCAAGCCGGACATACCTGAGCTGTTGACAGGCGGAAAACAGGGCCAGTCGTGGGCACAGAAACCCTGGGTGACATGCTGGCAGGAGCCTGTCCCTGCGTCTGCACCTGGGCCTGCATCTGAGCCTGTGCCAGGGCCTGCTGGGGCACCATCACGAGCTGCCCGGCGTCCGTGCGCACCAGCACCATCCCTGGAGAGGGCGAGGGAACGGAGGCACACAGTGAGTAACAGCAAGAGCGAGGCAGGGACAGCTGACCAGAGAGGGAAATCAACGGGCAGCACCGTACATTACTCTCCACAGTGCATCTTTTCTTGATTCTCGTGTAACACGAGATTTTATTGCAAATAGGAAAAGCAGCCCCTGCTAGCAGACCCAATTCAGTTTGGAATTTAAGTAACTGCAGTTTATGGAAAGCAGGGATGACAAAAGCAGCCGCTTGAGTGTTTGGGGGACAGTGACTTCTAGACTAGCAGTGTAGGCAGGGTCAGGAGAATAAAATTAGCAATAAATACTGATTAAAAGTAAACTCTAAGGACAATGCAGCTGCTGGGAACAGGACTCAGTCTGTGCATGGCAGGGACAATGACCCGAGAGCTTTACTAAACAACAGCTTATGAGAACACGCAAATATTAGGCCAGACAGCTTGAGTACACAATATCTGAGATTTACTTAGGCCTGAGCACTAACAGATTAATCTGTTTGGTACCCACCACCACCACTTTGGGAGGCACTACCTGTGGTTTAAACATCAACAACAAACTGTGCCCCAGAGCACCAACACAACTCCTCAGCACACAATGATACAGCGCAGCAATTTCACAAAATTGGCAAGTGTTTTCTAACACTTTCCGGAAGTAAATGGTAATTTTTTCAGATTATTTTCTTGTAAAACACCTCACAAATAGAGGCTTCCTATACAACTGAGCCATTGCCATCAAGCTGTGCCCCAAGGTTTGCAGTCAGCAGGTGGGAAAAGGGGACACGATGGCCAAGTTGGTCCATGGATCCTGGAGTTTCACCCTTACTCAAGGTCCCTGCAAAGCACGTAATGTCCTCCCTAGAGTTCACTCAGAATGAACAAGCAGTTCTCCAGACAGATTATTTTAAAAGAATTTCCAAGTTAGTTCCAGAAAACATTTTAATAATTTAACCTAGACAGGATACAGCAGGTCAAACAAACAGAAATACATCTTGTCTGCAGCTACTAGAGAACCGAAAACTAAAAACCCATGAAGTCCTTTCATTCTGCTGATAACAGAGTCAGTAGACACAATTTCTACAATTTATCTCTCTGTGCGAATTGCTTCGCATACTTTTTTAAACTTTCCATAGGAAAATGACAAAGATAAAAGCTTATATCCCATTCTAAAGGTAAAAGCTTACATCCAACTCTAATTGTTAACTTCCCAGGAAAAACCCCAACACCTTGCTAAAGGGACACAGTTTGCAACATACCCTGAGGACAATGGAATGCAAACGCTATTGGAACAGATTTCAGAGCCCTATACCAAGAAAGTCTTTCTTTCAGTTTGACATGGAAAAACAAATCCCAGTTGTGGGATGAACATGGGAGAACTGCAGCACACATAAAAGCCCTCACTCAGAGAGCTGGGTGCTCCCAGCCAAACTTTCCTCCTACAAACACAAACAGAAGGCAAATTTCTGCCACTATCAACTAAAGATTCATGGAAATTGAGGTTTAGGTAACAGGCATACAGAGCTACAGCAAGAACCACATCCAAAAGCCATAACAATAACTCTCTTTCCACGCCAAGAGTAATTTAAAAATTAAAAAGTCGAAAGAAACTCATTAAAAACTCATTTAGAAGGTAACTTCTAAGGTCCATTAGCCATTTAAGCACCAAGCTTCACAGTTTATATTTGCAGAAAATCCTGCAGGCAGACGATACCTTTGGTAGATGCCATTCCTAAACCATCTGGACACTCCAATACGCCAACTGGCCCAACAGGTTATCGCTCCTCTGATTATACCGTGAGCCTTACATAAAAATCCTCACAGGGTAATGCCCACCACACGTTAAAAAATGCACGTTCTATTGGCATTACACAGATTCACAGGTGTGTTCTTAATTGATCTTCCTGTTTTCTAAATCGAATTCTGAAGAGAGGAAAACTGAGTGGGAAGGACAAATGAACTGCAACACGTGTCACACAGCCTCAGTGGAAGTTGCAGGCACAACTGTACTGCAGAGGAATAAATGCTCATGTGTTAACATTAAATTTTAATTCAGTTTGGAGGACTTCAAACTCCTGTTACTGCGCAGCTGGTATAAGTTAGAATCCAGTTAAATGAGATTAATTTTACCTTCCTGTCAGTCACATAAAGATGAAATACACAACTTATGAGCATTATCTGCTAAAATAACCTGTTCTCAAACACTAATTCTAAATTTCTGTTTCATATAGAAGTTTGCTGTATGGGAGTTCCAAATTAATTATAAATGATCCTCCAAGTTAAAAACTCAAAAATAACATTGTATTTTCTGAATAGTTTCCTTTTAGAACATACTATCTTCATGTTTATGCACATTTAATGGATTTCCAAATCTCTTGTAATAAAATCAAATTCGAATTAAAACTTTCTAGTGTATTATTTCCATAACATTTTCTAAATCCTGGATCAGACTGTTTTCAAGGCTCTGTCTACTTTCTTCTGCTCGAAAGTAAGTAACAGATCAAAGTATTGACACAGTGAACTCCAGGAACTGTGTGCAAAGTTACAATGCAGTTATCACCTGCATATCGCAACCCTCCACAGATTAACAAAGGGAGGCAAAGGCTAAGGGCACTAACACAGTCTGAACAGCAATTCAGCTGTTTCAATTAGTTGGGTCTTCATGAAACCACTAAGATTTGTACGTTTGGACCATTAGGCTCTGGAGGATTTTTCATAAACCAGGGCCAAATACACAACTAGTAAAAGTCCACTTAGAAGCAAGCTTCTACACCACCACATTGCTGCTCTACTTAGCTAATAAATATGAATTATTTAAAGAAACAAGCTGGAAGAAGTAAGTTTTTTCAGACTACATCAATAGGTCCGCATCTTAAGATGCTATTAACAGGGAAAAAAATAAGAATTAGCTTAAATGCTAAATCAACTCTTAAATCGAGAAGACGTGAAGATATCCAAGTTTTTGCAACATGAAAATCCAAGCAGGGGACCCCAGTACCCTTCAAAAGAAACAATATACAAGTTAAGAGTAGGAATGACAAGGATGAAGGGATGCTGGTTTGGTTAGCTAGCAACCCTGCTGAACCGAAATTTTTAGTAATTAAAGTCAAGAAACTTGGAGGAGTACAAAGAGGACAGTACAGTTGCTTCAGAGTCGGGAAAAAAGATCTGGTGATGTGAAGACTATCTTCACACAACAACATTACCACAATTACTGAAATTATACATTTTAGAATTTATACAAATTATGCACATTTGCCACCTAGTTCACAGCACAAGATATTCCTTCAAGCAGAAAAACTTTTCGGGACTAACAAGCATAAAGCAGAAAATAAAGTCCTTCAAAATGCATATAAAGTTACTCTTAGCTACCACTCCAGCTTTTTATCCGGCGCCCAACTACACCATCACAGGGTAACTCACCGTGACTGCCGCTCTCCCCAGGACAAAACCAGCAACTCACCCAACAGCAGCTGCAATTACCCTGCATTAGCCGGACCCGTTACACCCTAATTAGCGGCACCCGCTCGTCAGACGGTGCTCAGGCAGGTGCCTCTTCCTGGGTTTCCAGCACGCCGAGCAGCGGGGAGGTGACAGCTCTGGGGGAAGCAAAGCCCTCGGCCAAGAGGAGAACGAGAGCGCGAGCGGCGGTGCCGGGGCGCTGCGCACTTACCGGGCGGGATGGTGAAGCCGGGGGGCAGCTGGATGGTGGTCTGCGGCGGCGGCCGCACGATCAGCTGCGGGGCCACGATGCGGGGGGCAGCGCCCAGCGCCGGCCGCGGCGACACGGCCTGGGGGGCGGCGGGCAGGGCAGCGCCCGCCTTGGCGGTG
>VYZT01008470.1:76871-93437 GCA_013400735.1 Pomatostomus ruficeps
GCAGAGCCGAGCGGGGCCGGGGCAGCACCGAGCAGAGCCGAGCGGGGCCGGGGCTGAACCGGGCAGAGCCGAGCGGGGCCGGGCAGAGCCGAGCGGGGCCGAAGCGCCGCTCCCGCCGTCGCGCACGGGCTCCGACGCCGCTCCGCGACTTTCCCGCCCCCCAAGTCCGCGTCCCCGTCGCAGCTCTCGCGAGAGCAGGCGCGCTCCCGGCATGCACCTGGCGGGCCGGGCGGGGGGGCGCTGTGAGGGAAGATGAAGGCGGCGGCCATGTTGGGAGCCGCGGGGCGCGGGCCGTGCTGAGCGCTCCGCCGACGGCCGTGCCGAGGGATCCGCTGCGCGGGGAGCGCCGGCTCGGGGCGGCAGGGGGACAGCGCCCACTAGACTCAGGGTCGGGCTTGCTTGGCTGCTTGTGCCCGGCTCGAGGAGCGCTCGGCAGCGGCGAAGGGGTGTCCCTGACCGAGAAGCAGCGCCATGAGCGGGGGGACGCCCTACATCGGGAGCAAGATCAGCCTCATCTCCAAGGCCGAGATCCGCTATGAGGGGATCCTGTACACCATCGACACCGAGAACTCCACGGTGGCACTGGCCAAGGGTGAGGACGCGGGCGGCCGGACGAGCGGGCCCGGCGGCGCTCGGGGAGGGGCGGGAGGGGAGCGGGGCCGCGGGACGGGATCGAGCGGGGCCGCGGGACGGGATCGAGCGAGGAGCTGGAGCCGCGGCGCTGTCCGGGCGCGNGCTCCCCCCGTGGCCCCGCTCCGGGGAGGGACCCTGGCGGAAAGGAGCCAGAGCGGTGCCGAGCCGGGGCTGCTCAGAGCTGCTCCGAATAGAGTGCGAGTGTGAAGCCCGTGGCGGTGGAAGCGGTCCAGAGTTAGTGCGTAAAAGGGAGTAGGAGGGGAGGCTAGAAAGAGGTTTCCCTTGCATCGTAAGAATTCCAGACCTACAGGGTATAGGGCCGTGTGTGGCTGGATTGCTGTGCGTCCTAGGACAGCAGACAGCTCGGGTCTGAAGGGAATCCTGAGTGCTGGATTACCGACAAAAGCTGAACCTGAGCTGTTAATTTTGGAGGTGTATGGCACAGTGTAATTCGAAATGGTATGAGAATGTTATCGGCCAGAAGATATTTATATTTTTCTATATCGAGAGAGAGAGGATGTGAATGTGTAAGAAAGTTAGAAAGACATGTTTACTGAGAGGACAGTTGGGGGGAAAAAAGAGAATCTGAAACTGGGCATCTGAAGGACCTCAGTGTGTGTCATGCATAATTCATTCTCAACGTAAAACATTAAGTCAGAACATTTAATTACCTCTGTATAATAGATTTTGCAAAACTCAGCATTTTTTTGCTTTACACTTTTGCATGTGTGAAGTCTTGCTAAGTAATCTAAATTCATATGTAAAAGCGGAGAGTCTGTTCAGCCATTAGGTAAGAGGAGAAATTGCTCCCTGTGTAAATGAAATATTTGGGACAGAGAGGATTCCAGAGCTGGGCTCCTGGCTGATGCGAAAGGCTTAGCGTCAGTCTGTTCCGTTCCGCACAGCTGCCCTGGGTGCCGCTGGATCCCGGGAGCGTGTTCGCGTTCCCCGGCCTTTGTGGGAATTCTTGTTCGTGTGCTGTGTCGCTTTAAGGCCTTTCCTCCTCGCAAACAACACCCCCATTATTGTTTAAGAAATAGAAGACTCTGTTTTGTAAATACGTGGTCTTTGAGACACCTGAGATTGGGTTTGGTCCCAGGCTTGCACAGTTTGTTTTCAGGGCAGTTAGCTTCCATTATGTGATTTTTACTTATTTCTAAAGTTGCCTTTAGGTGAAATTGCCTTGCCGGGGTTGCATTATCTACTTTGAAAGGACAGCTGGTTTTGGTTTATAGAAGTAAAAGCTGGCTATGGTGATTAAAAATAAATGTTCAGAAATTCCAGTTGCATGCTGTGATTGTTAAGGTTTGTGCAAAAGCAAATAGAAAAAGAACCCTATCCTTGAGGACTGATAGTCTTGTCCAAAATTAGACTGATGTAGTGCTGACCAAGCCGATTTTGCGTGACTTCTCAAGAGTGGTTAAGTCATGTTGTGGTGTATCTGCAAAAGTGTACATTTTTAAGACAGATCAAACTAGTTACAAGTCTAATCTACTCTGTTCTCATAGCTCTCATCAGAAATGTAAATCTAAACCATTGAATTTGCTTTAATAAAACTTGGCTGAGTTAGCTGAAGAATGTGTGTTTTGTAATACAGTGTTATGATTCAGAAGAGAATAAACCAGTATTTCTAGGCCACATGGAACCAAAAATATTGAGATCAATCTGGAGCTGATAACAACCAGATGAGACTGTAGAGCAGTTGTGTGTGCTCGTGAACAGAGTGCTCCACTGGAGAGTATTCGAGTTTCTGAAGGCTGAGGCCACTGAATGTACATGGCACTGTGGGTGTGAGGTGGCACGTGTGCTTAGTTACTCGCCAGGTCTGTGTGTGACAGAAGCAGAACTCCTGCTCTGGCTGTAAATATGTTCATCACGTCATAGGTACCTCTTCTTCCTGTACCGAGTCCAGAAGTCAAACTACAACTGTTTAGTCTGAATCTTAAACACAAATGTCAAGTTTTTTTGCCAGGAAGAGACCAAAGAAGCCCCCAAAGACTTGATGCTTTCAGTTGCTCAGCTGGGTAGTCTGTGTGACATGACTTCCCTGAATAGAGGGCAGGGCAGCTTATCATCATTCGTATTCTAACCGAAATTACAGAAATGCAAAAGTAGAGGTAGAGTGTGTCTTGAATATCTACAGATACACCCAACAGCAGGGTTTGTGCGGGATCACCAAACCAAAGGCAGAGATTAATCTCATGAAGCTGAATTCGTGGAATGCCTTCATTTGTCTTCAGCTGTCTGGGGTTTCAGACAGAAATAAGATTTTTGGGTTGCCAGCACAGACTGTAGTCCTCCCTAACTGAGGGCAATCTGCTCTAGTTCTCTAAGCAGTGTTTTGTTTACAATGCTGTGATCTCTTCACTAAGCAAAACTTGTGGCCTCTATGAATTAGAGAAAGATAGGAACTGTTAATTACTGAGCATAACATTTTTAACCTAAGCTGGAGTCTGATAAGGGAAAGTGATGCATCCTTTCACAAGGTGTATAAGTGTATAGTTATTTGAAAAACAGGGAAAACACCCATCCATAGTGGATTCCAAACACTAAGCAAGCTATGCAAACATTTGCGGTTCTTAAATGTTATTGGTGCATATGTTTTCTTTGGGTCGACAGCTTTTCAGAGACAGTGTCTGGAACCGAAAACCACTCGCTCCTGTTGTCGAGCCTCAAGTTAAATTGAGATGTCCTTGTACTTCATGGTTCTAATTAACACTTTCTAAAAAAATAATTATTAATTTTTAAAACATCATTAAGCCCAAGCAATTTAAGAGGCGTTTGCAAGCCATGGTTAGTTTGCTTGCTGGAAAATGATTGCTGCCCTACCTGGGGCATTTACAGAACAATCACAGTGCTTGATCCTAAATGTTGTGGCATTGAAAAGGAGCTGTGGTCTCTCATATTAGTGATATGTAATGCTTTTCTATTTCAAGGCACCGATTTAGAGAGAGTTATTTTTAATGCAGGTAAGCTGTGTAAGAATAACCATGTTGGGTCGGAAAAAGCTTTGTTCCTTCAACAGCAGGGAATCCTTAGGTACAGGAGTATAACGAACAAAATTATATATTGTCTTTGCTATAGGGCATCGGTTCTCACTTAACGACTCTTGGACCATTGAGAGTTACATTTGGAACCATTACAATTGATAGATATTAATGAAACAGCTTTTGGTAATTTTAAGAAGTAGTTAAACTTCTGGCATTTTCAACCATCTGTGATAATGTGTCCATGGTATAACGACACATCAGAAGGGAAACTTCCCTTTTAGACTTCTGTAGAACTTTAGTAGATGGAGGAAAATTAAATTCTTGTGAAGACTTCAGCTCACTCAGGGGTGGGAACAGGAAAGGGAAGAGTTAAATTTTTTCCTAGTTTTTATGAATGTATTTTTTAATCAGTTAAGTAACATGCTCCCTCCATGTCTTGAGGGTTAGGGCATGTGTGCCAAACCAAACTTGTACATAGTATGTCACAGCAGAAAAATTCCTCTTGTCAAAGCCCACTGGCGGCTACTGCGCTCAGCGTCTCCCTGCAAAGCCACCACCGCTGCGAGTTGGGGAATGCAGGCTGAATTCATCGCTCTGGAGGAACGGGCCTGCCAGCGGCTCAGCGTGCTGTGCAGGCATCAAAGCACGCTTGCCGCGAGAGCGTTGTGATGTTTGGAGAGCGGTGGCAGCTGAAACGACTTCTTCACTTGTGGTGGTCTCACTTGGGTCGTCCTGCCCCTCCTGGGTGCCCTGGGAGCAGGGAAGAGCTCGGTGCTGTGTTTGCCCCTCAGGGGGCGAGGAGAGTGCCCGTGCTGTGCCGCACACTGAACTGCCTGCTGCACTAATGCACCTTGCAGGGAAGAGCAAACAGCGCCACTTCTGATTAACATTCTGCTAAAAGTCCCTGTGTTAATCAACAAGTAATTATGTCTATTAACTGGCAGGGAAACTTGCAAAGTTGTCATTGAATGCTGCAGTTTTATAATATGGTCATATACATTAAAATACCGTATAGTAGTACTATCAGTTAAAATCTGTACAAAAATCTGCTCACAGCATTTTAATATAAAATTGGTGGAACTACTTGGGCACAAGTATATACATGAATAGGCTCAACAGTTAGTTATTTTAGCTAGCTGCTTAATTGTGTGTATTTACACTGACAAAAAGTAAGTTTCCTTTTAACGTGTACAGCTTGTCTTTTTATTTACAAGTCCTTAAGCCAGTTTAGCTCTTTCAAAAACAAAAGAAAAAAAACCAAACCTGAAATCAGCAAGGTAAGATTAACTAGATTTACCCCAGTTGTAAGATTGAGTTGTCTTTCCCGTGCTTGTTTTCATCTCCTCTCACGCTTCAGTATTTTGCTGTATGTGAAGCACTGCACCTTGTTCTGGAGGAGGGAGGGAGGCTGGGGAAATTCCCCAAGAGACAGAGCTGGGTAGAGCTCTAGGCCTGCTGCTGCTCCAGTACCTTCTGCTTTTGATACTCTGGCAACTTAGTATTTTTGATGATGAGAACATGGTAAAAGCTGTTTCTCTCTAAAATCCTGTTACACTGGCCACTTCTAATGTAGGACTTCCTACTTTAATGAGCTCAGGTTGTGTTTGACCCTAATCTAAGTGAGGAAAGCAGAAACTGTAAAGATAGGTATGCCTTTGCAAAATACAAAAAGTAACTTTCAACTCCTTATCTTAACACTACTCCGAAGGACCTGTCGGGGCTGGACACTGTAAAAGCATGAAGCAGCCCTTCCTTAGATGGCTGCACATGCAGTTCTGGTTCCTGCTTTAAAAGGAAATTGGACTTGGTGTGGTTATTTTGGTTGGTTGTGGTGAGAGGATGAGTCTGAACTGCAAATCAGGGGAGTTTGCTTACCCCTCTCCAGCAGAGCAGATCTTCATTGGATAAATTGTGTTTATATTTTGTAGAAGGTTGAGATAAAACCAGTTTGATTTGGGGCAGGGGAGAAGTGAAGGAAAAGAGTCAAACTTGTAGTAGCAAGTCTTGATGTGTTTTATTGCTAAACCATTGTTGACCATGTGAGCGTCTTGAGCTAGCTGCATAGACATCTGAATCCCTTAAAGGTGAATTCTGAATTTTGGCATTGAAAACACTTCTTTTTGATGTTATGGTAATTCTATGGTGTGGAGAAAGACACCGTTTTTTAACATACACTGAAATCCCTTTACTTCTTTCAGTGTGTCAGTAGATGAAAGTCTGGTGGCTCACTTTTTTTTTTTTTTTAATTGGTTTAGAATGGAGAAAAGTAGTTGCCAGGTGTTAGAACTGTTCCTATATGTGTCAAAATGGGACATTAAAATACTTGCCTGTGCAGTGTAGCTCTGGCATAAGAGAAATACTTTCAAAGCATATTCCTTCCGTAGTTCATCAGATTTTTATTTCCATGTAAAGGCTAGATGCAACCATCTAACTTACTACCCTTTTTCTGTGGTGTTGCTACAGAGTAGTTTCTTCACTTTAAAGAGAAAGTAAAATCCCATGGTAACTTACTGATCGTGCTCTGGTCATTTTTGTGCTCCTTTGTAGACAAAATGTAGAGAAACCATTTCTGTGTGGGACAGAGAGAAGCAGTACAAAATCAACTTTGGTTTTACTTAACCAAGACAGCAGGTGAAATGATGGAATGAAGGTCCAAGGTTATTTATGAGTTATCTGGGAAATAGAGTGTAAGATGGCCAGAAAGTGAGTGTGGATCTACAGTCAAGACAGTGAAATAGAAAGGCCTGGTGAATAAAAAGCCATGAAATGAATTACAGGAATGCACACAACCAATTGATAACGTTGTTAAGCTACTGTGCATTACTTCGAGTTAATATCTACAAATCCCTAAGCTTCAGACACTTTTTTCTGTAGAGGAAAAGAAGACAGATTCCTCTTCTAACAGGGGCTGACATTAACTAAGCAGTGTGTGCCTTTCTACACAGTACCATTCAGAGCAGACTTTCAGATAGAGACACAGAAAAGATAACGAAAGTCAGCTCACTGGATGATGCATGAACAAAATAATTGTAACCACCTAACGTTATTTTTCTTTGTAGCGTGGGCATGATCTCTTTACCCCTGAATTACGCTTCTTAGAAAGATTTTAATACCTGCCTGTTAAGCTCTGTTTATGCAGTATTACAAGAAGCAGCAGTGATGGGAGATGGCTGGTGCAGCCTGAGAAATGACTCAGTATCACTTTATACAGCTCGACAGGAAACCCTGCTTTTCTTGACTAATGGTTGTGTGGCTGCAAATAAGTGCCTAATGATGTCTCCAAAATCTTGATGCATCTGAAAATGGAGGGATATCTAATTCTGGTAAATTAAAGCAAAATACAGATTTTTCTCAGCATAACCTGTGCCTTGCAAAGCAAACAAACACTTTCTAAAAAGCTGGAGCAAAATCAGTCATGAGGGATTGTTAAAGCTGCTACAAGTTGATGAGATTGTGTTTGAATGTGACTGTCATGATTTTGGAGGTTTGGTTTTTTCCCCTCTCTGGTTTCAACCCATTGTTTGGGTTTTGCTTATAAAACTAGCCCTTGGAGACAAATCTGTCCTTCAGTTATTTGTTTCATTTGATGCTCACCCAGGGTCGGCACTCTTAAGGGGGGGGAAAGTTTCTGAGGGCGCAGTGACAGCAAAGCGGTGGTGTCCATGTACAGTGGAAGTGGTTATGGGCAGTGCAGAAGGAGGAGCTTGATCGCTTCGTTGCTGTGCAGTCAGAAAGCTGTTGGAATTCATACAAGAAATTCAGTGTCTTGGTATGGTGCACACTGAGAAGATAGTTATGCCCCAGTGAGTTTGCTTAGTTTGGCAGCGATCGTATGACTTCATATGAACCTCACACCAGCAAGAAGAATGCATTTTGCTTAGTGACAATTTTATATACACACCACAGAATTCCTGTTGTTTTATTAAGCCTTGACTCTATTGAGAAATACACATCTGATAATTTTTAATATTCTAGATTCTAGTAGTATTAGCATATTTTTTCCTGTTTTGCAGGTGTAGAATATGAAGTATGTAAACTCATGTATTCCTTCATTCATAGGACTGACTTACCACCCAAAAAAACCTGCCTGGCTGCTTCCCCTTCCCCTCACAAAACAGTTGAAATATTCAACATGTAATTGATAGCATAAGTGATGTCTCAGTCTTTCAGCTTGGTTTTTAACTCAGATTTTTAAGATAAAATTACTTGTTTGTCTGTGGAGAGTTGACAGTGATAAAGACTATGATGCCTATTCAATAAGGGTTTTTTCTCGATGAAATTTTATTCTTTTTATTTAAAGCTGTTGGTCTCTGCAGTGTATTTGAAACCCTTTTGTTGCATGTGGGATGTTTCATTGTTTTTCTCCCTTCCCAACTTTGCAGTTCGCTCCTTTGGTACAGAAGACAGACCAACGGACAGACCCATCCCACCTCGCGATGAAGTCTTCGAGTATATCATATTCCGTGGCAGTGACATCAAAGACCTGACTGTCTGTGAGCCACCAAAACCTCAGTGCTCCTTGCCACAGGACCCTGCTATTGTTCAGGTAAGTCAAAACAGAGTTGTAAATTATTGTTGCTGAAGAGGTAACCTGCTAGCTGAAAGTGCTCTCTAGCTGAGTGTTTAAAAATTAAAATGTTTATCACTGTAAAGTTCACAACCCAACGTGAAGAACTTTGGAAGGATTTTCCCCTTTCACGGTATTTAACTGTGAAAATACGGGTTGGAATCTAACTCTAGCATAGTGCTCTGCGTACCAAAGCTGCTGTTTTTCCTAAGGCAACTAATGTTTGGTAGGTCTTGATGCCGTTTTTGGAAGGGACTTGGCTTAGGAGGACACGTAGTTCTTGGAAAGATCAGACTTGGTATAAATCAAACAGAATCGATTCTGAAGTATCTTCAGATCATTAGTGGGTTTTGTTTGCTTGTTTTATTTTCATTTTAATGTTCGACTTTTTTTGCTAACTATGACTTTAAAGTGTTTCATCTAACTGTGTTTTTAAACAGGCTTCATAAGGCAGTTATTTGGAAAGTGAATACTTGGTTTCTGAAGGGAAAGCAACTTACAGCTTGAAGCCTTCAGATTTAATTAGTCTGTCATTTTGGGGTAAACGGACTGACAGAAATAGTTTTCTCAGAAATTTGTTGCCTTTTTGATTGTGCTTATGGGGTATTCATCCCTGAGAGCAAGAGAAAAACTCATGCTTCAAATGGAGGTTGATAATTCCCTGTAATGTGATTCCACTGCTTTATCTATTCTGTAGGATAAAATTCTTGATACTTCCTTGCGAGGTGCCCTTGCAATTCTCCAGGGCTTTTATTAAATTTGGTGCAACTCCTTCTGTCAGTTGTAGTCGAGAGTGGTGAAGCTGCATTACTGTGAGCCCCAATAACAGGGATAACCTCAGCCTCCTCCACTATGTTTGGGTGTCATTTTGTACCTGTGGGGTTTGAAACTTCAAGGAAAAAGATAGGACACTTTCCAAATTTGCCAGCAAAGCTTGTATGTGTGTTCGACAAGAGTGTCTGAGGTACGAGAGAAAAGATTGCACAATTTTGTGGGACTGTTTCCACAGGTCTGTGATGCTGGAAGGGCAAAAGTGCTTTCTAAGCTGTACGTACTTGTGAAAATGTTTATTTTAGAGGTTCTACATTTCTTGCTTTACAGAACTATTTCCTGATTTCTGTGTAAATACAAATTCTTGCTCGTGTGTTGTGTGTTTTGTGTTTAGTCTTCACTAGGATCTTCGACTACATCTTCGTTCCAGTCTGTGGGGTCCTATGGTCCTTTTGGCAGGATGCCTGCGTACAGTCAGTTCAGCCCGAGCCCGCTGGTGGGGCAGCAGTTCGGCGCCGTTGGAGTTGGTAGGTTCACTTGGATTATCCGGTGTTTTCCTGGGAGTGAAGCTGTGTGTGTGCACAGTAATCACTGCTTGGAATTTCATCATAGTCTTATCCTAAGGCAGATTCAAAGTCTTCCGTCTCTGTCAGTCCTGCAGTTTAGCTCAAAACTAGAGAGTTTCTCATCGTCTTTGTGTTTTAAATCAGAATAATTATGATGGAGAGCTAAACACCTGTGTCAGAGGGATGAGTGTTCATTCTGTGTACAAGTGGTAGAGGCAGCCCCTCCGGAGAAGCCCCGTCCGTAGCCGTGCTGTGGGGCTGCCCAGGTGCTGTGTGCCTTGACTGAGGATCTGGGTTACTCAGCAGCCGTGTGCCAGCACAGTCCTCCAGCTGCTCATGAGGTGTGGGCTGGCTGCTCCTTTATACTGCACATTCTGAGACTCACCAGCCAACTCTCCTTCCTCCCTGAGAGTTTATTTCACAATTTAGGTTTTCTCATAGGAACCTACAGTCTCGCAGCTGTTGTGGCAGCAGTGTTACTCCTGGTACTGAAAACGGTGGCCATGCCAAAGGAAGGCTGTAGGACTGGCTGTAATTTGATAGCAGTTTAGGAGATGTGGCAGTCATATTTTTGCTGAAAGGCTCTTAAGTGGAAATATATACCAGTAACATGTATGGCTCCATAAGATGACTGTGTTTTGTTAATCCTTGGGATGCTGGAGTTAGAAGGGCTCTTTTATTTTTTATTTTAGATTAAAAAATCAAGATATTGGTCTTACCAACTTACATGCATACATATGTTGGATTAAACTAAATGTGTATGGAAAGGGCAGACTTAGGTGTATTCTGGAATAACTGCCTACTAAAGCTTCACTAATAATTTAGTGCTAATTTTAAAAAAAGTCTAAACCAGATTTCACAACTGTATTATTTCTTCCAAAGCAGGGGGTTCTTTAACATCTTTTGGAACAGACTCTTCAGCCAGTGCTAGCATGTCCCAAAGCACTGCAGTTGGTTCTGCATTTACAACGGATGCAAGATCACTAAAAACACAGATGTCTCAAGGTAAAATCTTTTTTAGTAATTTCGATGTTTTTTTGACCAGTCGTGTCCCTCTGACTCTGGTGGTCACCAGAAATGCCAACCAAACAGCTGAATTCTCTCATGTAAACACTTGCTATTAAACCCAGGAAACGCTGAGAGGCTTTGTGTTTGCTCTTTAAATGTGTTTCCCTGTATGTTCTAGTGCTGCAGGTAGTAACACTTTTGTTGTTACCCTTAAAGCATCTGTACTGAGAAGCAGGACTTAATTAAGTGAAATAACGTTAGCAAATAGGTGCATGTGGAAGTTCAGTATCTAGATTTATTGGTCACATGACAGAACTCACGATACGTTGTGCTGATTGCAATGTGGAGTCCTTCAGCTTACAGTTTAATATCTTTATTCCTAACTGTAGTTCTTCTGTTCCGGTAGAGTTACATAAATGATGTTAACAGCAGACCTGATTTCCTGCAGAGATGGCAACAGGACTTTTAAGTCAGCTTAACAGTAACAGGAATTGTATGGATAGTTTATGTAATATTGGAAAAAAGGAGATTCTGGATGATTTTTGAGTGGCAAGGAAAGAAGAAATTAAACACTGAGCACCTTCACCCTCACCCTTCACGTAAACGTCGTTAACATTGCTCCTTTAAACTCGAAACCCCATTATTTCCTGCTCTTCCACTCTTCATTGCTGTAAAAACGTGTGCCAAGATATTTTCCTAATGCTATTTTTAAATTATGCAGTCATGTTAAAAGGCAAAGCACTCGCAGCAAACAGGGTTTTTTTCTGAATTCCAGTTGAGATTTGTATACCCATTAGGAGTGCTTCTAGGACTAGGTGAGTGGGTTGCCAAAAATAGGTTCTGCTTTGTTGGATTAATTCAAGGCGGGAAAGTACGCTGAGCATTTCTCTGTTGAAACAGCAGTTTGGTTTTCTGTAGTTGAAGCCTGTATGATTTGTGGACACGTATGGATACGTATGACGTGTCCTCCAGGTGAACGTGCATTCTGCCACAACATTGCCTGTGGGCCACCAGCAAGTTTTTTCTGTGTGTGTCTGCTTTTAGAAATATTTTACATCTTTGTGGATTGCAAGTGTGGTATAGTTGGGTTTTCTGTTTAGTTTTGTTCATGGGTTTCTGTGATTTCGGTTATTTTTGGTTTTCCATTTGTTAGTTTTGTTATAGGATAGAACTTTGTTTGTTTACTCACTGGGACTTGAGTCTTTTTCTGATTTCTTAGTATCTGTACCTGTTTGATGATGTGACCTTGTCTGGCTGGGTCAGTGGTTCCGTTCTGAATGTGCTGCTGCCTCCAGCCCTGGTGCTGCGTGTGGCCCTGTGTGAGCAGCGCTGTGGGGCAGCTTCCACAGCTGCTTCCCTGCAGCAGAGCCTGAGCAGCGCCACAGCTGCCCCTGGGAGCCACCTCTTCCCGCGTGGCATCCCAGGGAGGCACAAGGAGCATTTTTACTTCCAATCAATGCAAAGATTTTATTCCACAGCTAAGTGCACATCATTAATGGGTTGGCAGGGCTTGGGTGTCCTACCTGTTTTTCTCTTTTAGCGTGGGGGAGGGGGTTTTGCTAAATATCCTTCATTCTGAATTAGTGGATCTGATGGTACAGAATTTTTTTTTTTTTGGGCACAGCTGTTTTGACTGCTAGGGCAGATAAACCTTTCAGTCTAGATTGGTTGAGACCAGTAACTCATCTTTGTAGATGAGGAATAACCCTTTGGGATTTGGTTTTGCTTTATTTTTTCCCCAGGTCGTTCAAGCCCTCAGATGGACCATTTGAGAAGGAGCCCCACCATGGAACAAGCCGTACAAACAGCTTCAGCCCACTTACCCGCTCCAGCACCGGTCGGGAGGAGGAGTCCTGTACAAACCAGGCCTTTGGTGTCTGCAAGCCAAAAATCCTTAGAGAGCCAAGAGCACAGACGAGGTAGCTTTGGATGATTTTCATACAGCTCATTTCCTTCCATACACATACAGAGTGCTCTTTTGAAGGGTTATACACAGGAATTTTCCAGCTGTCTGTTACTGGTAGGCTGGCCAGTAGAAACCTGGATTAGATACATATTTCTTTTTAAATTAAAGCATATATTCTAAATTACTTTTTTTATGATTTAAACATGTGGTTTACATGTATAGGTTTGGATTTTTTTAAAATCTGAACTATATATATACAAAAGTATGATCAAAAATACCTAATTGGATAAACAAATCATGTTTTTATTTCCAACTTTAGCTGAAGCACACAAGGTTTCAAGATCAGAAAATGAACTCAGAAATGAAAACAAACGGCAAATTGGTAAATCTTGTTTTGAGAAATAGCTATCGTTGCTTTCAGACAAATAAGTTTTTTTAAAATTTGCTAAAATACATAAATTCTTTCACATTTTGCTTCTAGAGGGTAACAACTTTGCATTGAGCCAGAAGAATATAAGTAAATGAAGTCAACATTAAAGAGAAAAATCTCTTCTTGTTGGTCTATACTAAGCAATCAGTTTAAATAAAACTGTAAATCAAGGAATATTCAGGGATTTATAAATGTAATAGCATGAAATAAAACCTTTCTACAAAAATATTTGACTGAAAAGCCACTAATACTTTAACTCCTCTTCCAAAAGCTTTTAATGACTTCTAGAGAGTCTTTTAACACACAAATTTAGTACTGTTTACTACTATTATGCTTTCTGTGTCACTGCCATCATTACTGTAAGTAAATTTACAAATACGAGCTGCTCTGATGGGACTTTAAACAACATGCGTCCTCTTCCTGCACTCCTGAAGTCCCATCCTGTTACCCCAGGAATCAGAAACCAAACCAAAAAACCAAACACCCTCCAGCACCCTCAGAGAAAAGCCAATCCACAAAGCAAAACCAAATGGAATTTCCCTCTTTTCAGTTCCAGGTGCACCTGCAGCACGGAGAGGCCGTGGAGGTCACAGAGGGGGCCGAGGAAGGTTTGGGATTAGGAGGGATGGTCCTATGAAGTTTGAGAAGGACTTTGACTTTGAAAGTGCAAATGCGCAATTCAACAAGGAGGAGATTGATAGAGAATTTCATAATAAACTTAAATTAAAAGGTAAACCGATTTTTTTCTTTACATTTGAGCATGGAAAAACTGTGTCTTGCTGTTTTGATCCTACCTTGGAGAACAATTCTTAAAAGGCTTGTAGTATTAAGTCTTGTTTGCAGTCATTAAAAAATAAATTTAAAAACCAATTAATAGGTAAACTGGGATCACATTTTAATTAAATACTTGGGTCAGTGAGTTTTTAATGAATTTTAACTAGCAAATATCATATGTCAAGTTCTAAGAAGTCTTTGCTAAAAATGCAGATTACTTGACCAGAAGTCCCAATAATGTCTGTTGCTTTAAAGTTCTGGAAAGGATGCAGTAAAAGAAAATCCATGTTTTAGGTTTTCATTTATTAGACCAAAATTATAATGTCAATTATAGACCAAAAGCAAACAGAAAAACAGGAGCTTGGGATCAGAACTTCACTGTAGTATGCAGGAGAGTTTGTTTGAAAGTTTCTAGCATTTCCTTGCTTTTATCCTTTTCCAAAAGAACACCGGAGTAGTTAGGAACCGTGCTGCCAGCACTGGTTTTCTAGCAGGCTTCTGTTTTGATTACCTCATTCTCTTGTGACCAGCCACCTGTTTGTGACACTGCCGCTGCTATTTTTGGACAAAATTGTTGCAGGTTAATATAGTGAGTTCCCTATTTCAGTGAATGAGTGGCTAAAAGCTGGGAAACAAAAGGTGGGAGTAAGAGGTCAGATTTCAGTGTAGAGTGAAAACACCAGTGGAGGCCCATAGGATCTGGCCTGTGGAGCTTGCCTGTTTTTCTGGATCATTTTTCATTGAGCTGATGGTTTGCTGTTGATACTCATTTTTTCAGAATAATAAAGAGAAAAGGGAAAGCCAACCATGAACGGCTATAGAAATGTTTGTGAGCGTGGTAATTCCTGTGTGTGGTGTGGGAAGGCTGAGCTGGTTATCTGAAGTTTATGCACATGAGGTTTAAGGTGTAAACATTCAGGAATGAGATTTGAAGATAGTAATAGCTGCTGGTGTTGAACCGTCAGCATTGTTTTCAGTTCCAGTCAAAACAGCAAGTTGAACATTATTAGGAAGGAAATACACCATGAAGTCAGAATGCTGAGTCTAAGAGGAGATAGCAGCAAAGCCAGCAGACAAGGAGAAGGGTGATGGGGGTGAACAAAACCATGGGATGGCTTCTGGGAGGATTGACCAGATGAGGCTCTTAAGCCCGGGACGGCGCTAAGAGAGAACAGAGATGGCTCTCAAATCCCTGCTGCACAGGGCTTCTTGTTAACTAAACCCACAGGAAGCGTGGAGGACATGAAACCTCCGGACAGCAGCAGCAAGACATTCTAATTTACATGTCAAATTATTTGACTTACACATGAAATAATTTTTTGTAGCATTCAATACGGTGTCTCTCTTGACTGGGAATAAGTTAACAGTGCTGGTTTTTTTAGGCTTCTGTTTACTTTCTGTTTTTCAGAAGATAAACTTGAGAAACCAGAGAAGCCTGTAAATGGAGAAGACAAAGGTGACTCAGGTGTTGATACCCAAAATAGCGAAGGGAATGCCGATGAGGAAGATCCACTTGGACCCAACTGCTACTATGACAAAACCAAATCCTTCTTTGATAACATTTCCTGTGATGACAATAGGTATGGCCTGCAAGAAGCTTGTTAGTCTGCTTAATGCATGTTTATATCATAAGGTACTGTCAGTGCTGCTCATTACAGTCAGCTCTGAGTCAGAGGTGATTAGAGCTTATCTCCACGTGCAGCAGGCAAAAGTAAAACAGGAATGCGAAGCACAAAGTTCCTTCGTGGGCAAGTGCAGTAAGTTCATAGGAAGGTATTTTAAAATGATTGAGAGCCACGCTTTTAGAACTTAATGCAGAGGCTCTAGAATCTCCTTTGCATATTTACTAAAGGGGGGGGGAGTTGGGGAGTTGTTTGTTTTGCTTTGCTCCTAAATTAACACTTTAGTTAAATGAATTATGACCCTGCTTTGGTAATGGTTTCTAAGCAGATTACATAACTGTCTCAGCCGGTAGTGTTGTTCGAACGGGCAGATAGCATTTCAGGAAAATTAAAGCTTATCTTTTGCTGCTGCCTTTTTATTAGACACGATGATGTGGATTGCTGACCTATTTTGACTTGCAGGAGGGGGAGGGGGAGTTGTTTGTTGTACTCGCAGCCAGATAACATCTGTAACTGTAAACTGTTTCTTGCTTTAAATTATGCTGTGTGCAGAGGATACTGAGTGTGCCCTTCAATATGGGAAACTCTTAGAGCATTATTAACATCTCATTAATGACTCTGTAACGTGCTCCTTCTTGATGATCCGGTGAAGTGTAGCACACACCTAGGTTCTCGAGGAAGGGATAAAGTGGAGATTACCACGTGGTTCATGCATCCTCTTTCACCTCAGGGGCTTTCTGGCAGCTCTGCCCTCCTTGCCAAGTGTTTCACAGCGATCTGTGTTGGTTCTGTGCGCAGGGAGCGGCGACCCACCTGGGCCGAGGAGCGGCGGCTGAACGCCGAGACCTTCGGCATCCCCCTGCGCCCCAACCGCGGCCGCGGCGGCTACCGGGGCAGGGGCGTCATCGGCTTCCGAGGGGGCCGCGGCCGGGCGGGCGGCAGAGGCGGCTTCTCCACGCCCCGCGGCTTCCGCGGCGGCTTCCGAGGAGGCCGCGGGGGCAGGGAGTTCGCTGACTTCGAATATAGGGTAAAGTGGACTTCGTGTTACTACGGCCCAGCTCACTGCTCTTGGAAAGCGGTTAAAAGTCTCCTGCTTCTGGATTTGAACTCGAATTTCTGGAACAGTATTTTGCAGGGGCTCTGAGCTACTTTATTGAAAGTCCATTAATGCTGAAATTTTAGTTATTTAGCATCATTTTGCTGTTAATAGCAATCAAAAACAAATGTTGCCTTTACTCACATGCCCTGAATAGCTGTTTGATAGCTGCTATTGGGGAGGAAAAGAAAAAGAAAGGGAAA
>VYZT01008472.1:0-31691 GCA_013400735.1 Pomatostomus ruficeps
TGCAATCATGGTTATTCCAAGCAACTCCCCTATCATTCCTTGAGGACCTCCCTGTCAATCTCCCTCTCTCTCTGTCAGAATAATTTAATAACTGAGGTTAAGATTTTCCAAGGAGCCTAAGGAAGTCAAGGGACCCGACTTTCAGTGAATTTCAGTGGGATGTAGGGCTCAAATTTAATTTTCTTTGCAAACATAAGATTAAAGTTTCAACAAATAGCTTATTTGTGGTAAATTGATTGAAAGCTGTGATAGTTTGCAGATTGTGTACATAAGTGTAATCTTCCAATTGAATCTTCCTGGTGTACATAACTGAAAACATGTTCCCTATGAGAACGGGTGCAAATGGACAAAGATACTAGAAAGAAAAGGTCACTGAGCTGCTTGAGTGAGCAAAAGCTATGTCAGGAAATACATTTTATTTTCCTTGGTACTTCATACCTTATTTCCTAAGCCTGCCTGTGCAGTGTCTGTGTGTCGAGTGCCAGCTCCAGTTCAGTTTTTCTGGGGTGTCCTTGCTCTTTGGTGCTCTCAGAGTCACCCTGGCAGAGAGGGACACCCAAGGATGGCTCAGGACAGCCTCGAGGCTCCTTGGCTGCTGCAGCCAGTGCCGAGGCCATGCTGGGACTCTCTCTGCCAAATGCTCAGCTGATACACCCATGAAATGGTGCTCAGGGCCAGCTCTGGCCCTTCCCTTAGCAGGGTAAGGCCTTTGGAGATGTCTCGAGGCAGCATAGCCAGGAAGGAAAGCTGAAGAGGCTTCTTGTCTTTTGGCATCCTTCTTTGCAAAGGATGAGGTCTGTTTCTGCAAAATCTCCTCTGTTAGAGACGAAAAGAGAATTAGTGGGATAATTTCATGCTTTATTGGGCTGGGAAGGACTGTTATGTTCATTTACCCTGACATCTGTGTTGAATCAGATTTCGTTATAGTGTAACCCCTATCCAGAGCTCTATTTATATTAAACCATATAGCTTAAAACAAAGCACTCATGGTTAGAGAGAATCTGCCGTGACCCTAGGAATATAATAGAGTTAACTATGTTGTTAAAAAAGCTACTGCCATGAAAATATGTCTAAAGTTGGCAGAAAGTAATTTCTACATAGCCTCTAGCACCACATTTTTCATGTCTGTGAAAGCATCTTTTACTATTGAAGAATAAGAATATGCTTAATAATCTGTTAATCTAAGTAGCTGAGAAGCAAAGCTATCATGTCTAATTCTACTCACCGAAGAAAGAAAAAGCCAGAATGAACAATCCTTGTTTTTAAAAATTGCAGACTAAATGAAAGGATATTGGCAAATTTTCTCTAAAACATGTCTGCTGAATAATTAAATTACCTAATTAGTGAAAGTAACTTTAACTGATTAGAAATTTTTCAGATTTTGTAAGTCAACCATATATGGTGTATTAAATATCTTGGAAGGATCCCTGCAATACAAATAGTTTTGTCTTGGAAACACCAACACTGCAAGTTAGTACTACTTCTGTACTTTATTAACATACCTCATGGAACTGGGAATGAGCTGCAAATGGAGCTGTAAATCACAGTGACAATTTATAGCTTAAAAAGCAAGACAAATATAGCTATAATATTACCATTTGTTATAGGAGAACCTTTTGTTAGTCATTTTTTTAGAGCTACACATGGTGTTTAAACTGCCATTTAGTAGCACTGATAAAAATGTTGTGATGGTTTTACTCTGACAAATTATGATACAATTAAATCTTGATTATAGGGTTATACTGATTTAGGGTTTTTTTTTGTGTAGAGAAAATAATTTTGTTTTGATCATGTTGAAATATTTAACTTATACTGAATTATTTTGACCTTTATGTAGGACTACAGATTAGGATTTAAAACAAAAGTTTTTTTTTTTTTACTTGACACACAGACAAAATCAAACCAAAGCAAGCTATGCTTATAATGTCAAACAAAAATATTTTCACAGTTTTTATTTTATTTTATTATTGGCTTTGCATGTCAATATCTACCTATCCCCATGAAGCATACATTTGTTTCTTTCAGGACCTGACTAAAATGGTCTAAGTACATATATTTATAGAATCACATTTATTTGTAGAATCAGTTTGTTACTAACATATGGTGTTTGTGGTGGTTTTCTGTGCAAAACAAAAATATAAATTAATTTCCTACATTTTGGTTTCTTACAAAACTGTATTCACCTCTTTTTTCCATGACTCTGTGATCTCAATTTTGTTTTCTCTGATTTTCTTGACTATCTCTGACAATTAATGTCCCTCTCTCAGGTTTAGGAGGATCTTTTCAGGGACCTGCAGCAGCAGCTCTGTGCTTCTGTATCCTTTTTCATGGGGCTGTGTCAGGAGTGTCAGGATCGTTTGGGAACAATTTGTTTCTCCATGGGGCACCCCTCAGCTCGTTAACCATGGGTAAGGAAGGATTTGCTGGGGCATTACTTGGTGATGTTTCTCCATAGCTGGAATGAAGAGATTCAGTTTGGTGCTACAGCAAGAAACTCTTTTGTTCCCAGGCAGAACATGGAGTTAAATGAGCTCTCACGTCTATCTTATGAACCCTCCATGGAAAAACAGAGGAGAGATCCTTACCCAGAACCCAAAGCTCAAGTTTTCTTTTCAGAATCAAACATTTCAGCATAATTCCAACTTCATGAAAATGCCCAAATAATCTTGTTCCTTATGAAAAAAAAGACCACATTTTGCGGCTTTGGAGGTTTTAATAGAAAAGTGGTATTGTCCATTAGCTAAAATAAACGGTCTCCTCTATTTATAACTGTTACACATGGATGGAAATGTTTTTCAGACTCTTTGACCTGTAATAATATTTTCAATATTGTTTCAAATATAACTCTACAGCTCTGCATTTCACTTTGCCAATTGTTATTTAATACATTTTTTATTGAAGCTATTGCAGCTTTCAGCCTTTATATATGTAGAAAAATAACTTTTTAGCAATACAATAGATGTTAATAAAACTCACAGGGTTATTTGCAAATTACTGGAATAATGTGCTTTTGCTTGCAGGCAGATTTTCAGTCAGATATGAGTAATGAAATGTAATTACTGTTGTTTCGGTTTAAAGATAAAAATGTAAGTGCAATTTACAAAGAAAACAAGAAGAAATGCTGTGTGTCTTGCCCTTCTTTGCAGTCTATTAGCGAGAGGTAATGAGAGGAAAAGCGATCACCAGCGTTTTCAATAATTAACCTATACCTCCTAGGCAGAAACCAATTTTTGAAAGGAAATTAATTCTGAGGGAATATGATTGAAGTAATTTCCCCCTTTACTTCTTTGTTCTGTTGTCTTGCTGGTGGGACAAATGCAAAAATGAATATATATAAGTGCTCCTACTATCAGCACCTAACTTTCCTTTTCAGTAGATATTTCATCTATTTCTGCTGCTTCCTCACATTTTCTTTCCTAGGCACAAAAGACCTGGCTTTGAATAATGGTGAAGTAGAAGAGAATGCATGTCAAACCTACTTCTGAAAAACAGATATTTATGTGCCATTAGCTGGTTTGTGCACAATAACTGGTAAAGCCCACATACATAGACGTTGGGTATTTGGTTTACATAGATTTTGCTAAGTAGTTGGTACTTATTCCTGGTTCTTCTGATGGCTCGTGATGGCATGCTCTTAACATCTGGTTCTGTGCCTGATAAATTTCACGGGGCTCTTCCCTGCGTTCCGTCTGGGAGTGGGTGCATTCTCCCAACTCAGAGAGAGAAAGGACCTGACTAATATATTCCTGTTGGCTTGTGCTCTTAGACTACCTAAATATGATGTAAAACAAATTACAAATAAAACATAATACAAATATTCTGAAATACTATTCTGGGATAGGTTCTGCTGGTCTTGTAGCTATGGACCTTTCCAACTGTGATTTTAAATTTGATCTCCTTTCCCCCCTCCTCCCCTTATTTGGGATCTACCTGTTGAGGTGCGCTTGAGGGCCAAATTTTAGCTTTCACAGCTTGATATTTTTCAGTTACGATAGCCTGAAGAAAAGGGGATGACATGCAAATGAACAACCCTGCCCCACTCTAGTGTAGTTAGAAGTAATTCTAAAGACATGAAAATAAGTTTTAAGAAGCTGAGATCAAGAGAGTCTGTAACCATGTGCCTGAGGATAATCCCTAGTGAAATTTAAATGAGTATGTGTAGCCTCAACTGCCAAACCATTAAAATAACCCCAAAGCCAAGCAATTGAAAGGCAGAGATGAGATATTCCCATTTGACATAATTTTACAGAAAGAATGCCTATGGGTCAAGAGGCTGCTTTAGTATCTTGAAGATAGCCAATAGCTTCAATGTCCTTTTAGTGGGAATACCACTGAGTATTAGTACCAAAGTGCCAAATCCTGCCAGCTTCATGAGAAAGTCACACTGGCTTCAAGAATACTTGTAATGTGAATGTTAAATTCATAATTGTGGATTTAGCTCCCACTGTTTGAATGAATGGGAAGTAATACAGTGAAATTATTTAGCCAGCTATTAAAGGTTTTTAAAATAATTTGGAGTAGTAGCTTGCTTACAATTTAATTAATAATAGTTATATTCAGTAGATGATGTTCTGTATGGAAATGGACACTACTTCTACGACATTTCATTTTTTTGTTCTTTGGAGTAATAAAACTTCAGGATGCTGATGGACCAAGAATTCAGAAGGGACCAAGGAGTCACTCAGTAGGTGTTAATATGAATGGTCAGTGTCTGTCTAGTTGCCCTACTATTCACAAAAGAAAACATTTTTAAGAAACACGCTCTTTTGGATCTTTTGAAAAGCCTGGGTTTGGGAATTCATGCCTAGTCTACTTCTTGGCATATGTTACCTTGTGTTTGTAATGCATCTTACCAAGAGAAACTTAAAAAACTTGAAGATGTGGAGCGTTTTTGAGTGCTGATTTCCAGAAAGTAACGGCCAAGAGCAGAGTTGTGCCTTCTGTTGCATCTTCAGACATTCTGACTCTGTTCAGCACAAGTGGTGTGTGCATCTGTCTGCAACCTAAATTTAAGTAACAGTACTTTTTCATATCAACATTTCCTATGTATGGAAAAAAGAATTGGGATTTTTAAGAAAGATGGTTTTGATCACTATTACTCATGTGTTTATGCAGTTGTTGACACGTCTATTTTAAAAAAAATCCCAAACATCTATTTATGTAACCAATGCCTTTGACTTCATGGAAAGAGTATCAGAACATCTTTGTTTTCAGTTCTAAAACAGTTTTGTTTCAGGTTCTAATCATGCAAGTATACGTATGTTTATCTTTGGTCATGCAAACAATTCTCATCAGTGAGGACTATCCGTGTGCTTAAAGTTAGTTGTATGTGCTTTTGGAATACCATCACCAGAAGGTTCTTTTGTTAGAACTGGTTTAAGAACTTATAAAGCGGATAAAACCTGACTTGCCTAATTACTTGATCTAAGAATTGCCTTGTGCATGGTGTCTAAATTCAGTTAACCTCACTGATAGGAAATTGCACTCAGAAATTGCAGCCACTAATCTTTTACAGCAGATGCGTCTTTTTCATATTTACTTGCTAACCACAAGTTATTCTTGGTAATATTATCAGCGAATGTTTATTTATAGATAAATAAATATATATAAAGAATATAAAGAGAGAAAACACAGATTTTGATGAAAACCTGCAAGAAATATTTGTGTGTTCCAAGCAAAACAGTTGTCTCTAAAGAATGGGACAGTCTCCATTTGCCCTTGGGATTTCTACTTCCACAGTTCTCAGGTTTTAGGAATAAAGAAATAAAGACTCTCATTTTAAGCACTGGAGTAGTTTTCCTTGAGGCAATCATTTCTTTAGCCAAGTATCTGTAAAGCTGAAATACCATGGTACAAGCATAAGCCTTTCTTCTTTGGTATTTTAAGTGTTTTTGGATTTTGGATTGGATGTACACACCTGGTAGTGTAACCAAAAGACAAGTGCTGAGTCTGAAATTCTGGTGTAAGTTGAATTTTTTTGTAGGCACTGTGGCTCCACAGCATAGCAATGACTTGGAGGAGCATTGAAGTGATAGTGTTGGATAGACAGCTTATTTTAGCTTGTCTTCTTTTGGCTTATTTTCTTGGGTTTTTATGGATATGGTAGAATTGGATCCAGTGAAAATGATTGTATTATTTTAGAACATGACCATAAATGGTGAGTACAAAGCATGAAGCAGCTTGGCTATTTAAATCAGGGAATGATATCTGTTTTAATACAAATTATATTTTAGTTATAAAGCTGCAAGAGAAAAGTAAAAATCTAATGTTTTTCATCCGGTGTTGGCAAGTCACTTAAATAAAATCGAAACATACTTTATTTAATTTAACTTCCGACTTTTTTTTAATGGAGTGGTAAGATGCAGTATTCATTTTCTTTTCCATGGTAGGCATGTAAAATTATGCTTTAGTTATGTTTCTCTATAAACTTGTTTTCCAGGTCTGTGGAATCTGCTTGTTAAAACAGTGACAAATATATTCTATACAAAGATCAAGAGAGGCTACTGAAGTGGTTTTGTTGCTCTGTTTATTGTTTTGAGTGGAACACTGGGTCTAAGAGACTATTAAAGTCATGGTAACGCTAATGAGTTTTGAAAGGAAGTGATTTAAAGATTTGAACTGGACATTATTTTCTGAACTACAGTAATGCTCAAAGCACTGTTTTTTCCTGAGCAAATAACCACATTAAAGAAAAATCTTAAAGCATGTATAGATATGTTTGATTGTGCGTTTGTGATGAAAAGAAGGAAGTGAACCGGTTTCCTGACTTAAAAGCTTTTGAGAAGTCTGCCTGGCTTCTGCTCACAACTGTTTTGTGTCCTCAGGCTCAAAAGAGTGGTTAAACCTTATGCTTTTTTGGGGTGGCTTCTCTGTGGGTGAAATTAGACAGAATGAGGTAAACACGCCTTTATGAATGGGAGCAGTGTTTCTTTGAAAGCTCGTTTATGCTTGATCCTTGCTATCCTGTCACAGTGCTGTGACATGAGAGGAACAGGGGAGAGTTGGGACCTGTTCCCCTTTGAAACCTCTGCCTATCAGCTTTGCTCTGTGGGGAAATCAAAACCTGCTCTATACCCTAGAGAAATAACAGCGCTGCTCATTCTCCAGTGACAGCACAGTACAGCTTTCCAAGGAAATGTGCTCCTGGTAGCACTGGAGAGGATTGCGGTGGTACCATAGCATGGTGGTGCTTCTTCTGCTTGCAAAAACCCAGGTGATAACCCTGTGACTATTTTTTTAACCTATAGCCCTTTAGATTTCCTGACACATAAATATTCAAGATTATATAAAATTCATCTTGCATTTCTGTTAAAGCTGAGTCCTCAGATTGTAAACAAGTAATCTGTAAACACAGGGCTTTTCTTGCAAATTCACATGAATGTTTTCTTTTTGTTGTTTTTATTCTTCTTTGTGCTGTTTTTTTCATGAGAGTATTGTTTAGCAGGTAGGACACTGAATTATTGGTTCAATTAAGTAAATTGTATTTTTGGACTTCCTACTCTACTCCACGACTATAAGGGATTCATTTTGTCTTTCGTATCTCTGTACCTTCATCATAATGGCAGTGAAGATTTTGGAGTAAAAATTTGAAATCTGCATATATAAAAGGATTGTAATTCTATACCACTAAAAAGTATCCTGCAAAATCTATTAAAATTGCTGTGCTATTCTGACAGTGGCCAACATGCATATACATACTTGTATACATATATATATAATATACCTTCAGAATGTATCCTGTAGCTTTTGCAGGATTTTTCAAATTCTGAACTTCCATTGAAAATAGAATAAAGGTCAAATTCTGCTTGTCTTACACATGTATGAAATGAACAGTTGTACTATGGTGACGTACTGCCAAGATTTGGACAATGGGGTCTTTCAGAAATGTTCCTCCTCCTCCAGTGATAAACTCTATGTGGGGACATGTGTGTGCACACAGAGGAGATGACAGGGACTGAGCAATATATGCCTTTGTTTTTACTTTTTAAACCAAAATGGGTTTTTTAGAACCCAGAAGCCAGCCTGTTGTAGCTCACTAATGTCTTGTTTCTGTTCATGTAGGCACAATATGTGACTTTTTAATTGGTACTAGCATGGCTAATATAAAGAGGCACAGTCAGAGGGTTAACATATGCCTTTGAGGGTGCCACAGGGACACGT
Organism: Pomatostomus ruficeps; assembly: GCA_013400735.1. Taxonomy (NCBI): domain Eukaryota; kingdom Metazoa; phylum Chordata; class Aves; order Passeriformes; family Timaliidae; genus Pomatostomus; species Pomatostomus ruficeps. The sequence continues at coordinate 8,161 of VYZT01008472.1, forward strand.
TATATATTCCCATATACAGAGCCTACTGAAGATGTCTCTTGGTGTGATTAGAAAAGGAAAAGGACATTCACAATGTTTTTATGACCTGCTGTCGTGGCAGGGGGGTGAAATGCCGCGACCTTCCTGAGAGTGTCTCTGGTACAGAGAGCCGCCTGGTTTGGTGCAGCTTTCTCCTGTGCACAGGCTGCTGCTAAGCCGGATAGCCAAGCGAACAGCAAAAGAGACCAACGGGTAAAAGCAGGAAGGGTCTTCGGTTTGGTATTCCAAGGCAGTTTAATGGCACAGCACTTAAGGGGAACCAGAGACTGAAGACAGGGAACAATGGGTGTGTATAGAGTTTTATATGGGGGCGGGCAGAGCAACCAGGACCAATGAACTGAAGGCTCAGGGGTGGTGCAAAGGAGGGGCCAGGGTGCAGGGACCAATGGAGAGGGACTGAGGGAGTGGCTGAGGGAAGAGGGTCAATGGGGTGTTGAGTAAAACATAACTTTCCAGAACTGGGGTGTCAGTAGAGGGTTCAGCCCATCTTACTGTAGTCAAAAAGACTGCGCTGCAATAGGCTCTATGTAAAGCTTTCTCCTGTTGAAGAAGAATCTCCTATGAATAAAGCAATAGACAATAAATTAATTTTGTCAAATATTGTCAGAATGGCAGCATTCATTGCAACATATCCCAGGATAAACTTTCCTGTGGTGAACAATGACACTGTTCAATCTTACTTCACATGGATGGGTAAATTCCATACGTAATTAGGTTACTAATTCTCTGACTCCCCTCTTCTCTCCCTTCCAACATCTTAGCTGTGGTGGCAGTTTATGGCTAAGCCTGGCTAGCCACAGCCAGCTGTAGCTTTCAAACTAGACAGCCTTGCTTGTAGGGTGAAGAGCCCGAGGTAATACGCCATGCTGAGGACATACTCAGTGAGGCAGGGAAGCTCCTCCGGTACAAAGCTTCCAGGAATTAAAATAGCCGTGGCTAGATATCTTGCGTGAAAATAGACACTTAATTAACTCTGTCTGAACCAGGATATTACTTATCTACAGTTTGTGTCAGAGGTAGGGCTATGCTCTGAAAGACCAGGTTTGGGAGGGCTGGGAAAGGCTATCCCTCATCCCTGAAGAGAAGGTACACCCAGAGGAAGAGATATGCTTGGTAATGGAAACTCCTAACCACAACACTAAGATCTTTGGAGAAGAAGGGGGAATTTAAAGAATCCACAAGGTCTTTGGTCTTTGAAACTCTCTTGTTTAAAGGCCGTGTAATTTTAGTAAACCAGCATGTGGTTTCCTTTGAACACCTAGGATCCTACATCACAGCAGCAGCAAGCTACAACAGACTTCTGTGGAAAAGCTTTTGCCAGGTGCAGTCTGAGCTGGTTGTGGTGAATGTCATGAATAGTTCTCAGATGGCTCTAAGTCACCCTGAGATCAACTCAGGTAGTTAGAGCATGGTACTGTTAATGCCAGGGTCATGGATTTGATCCCTGTGTGGGCCATTCTTTTAGGAATGTGGGTGGCTTCCAGCTCAGAATATTCTGTGGTTCTGTGGTGTCAGGCAGGAGTGGGTGACCAGCAGATGTGCTGTCCTGGACAGACCGGTGTTCCCAGAGAATTGTACTGTGACTTGCTAGCACTGAACAGGCATGGCTAATGCAGGAACTCAGAGGGGTACAATTCTGCATTTCAGGGCAACCCAGTCGGAAGAGATTCAGATTGATGTTGTAGCCCGTATGTCTATATTAATAATAGTTTCCTCATTTTATCTGTTGAAGATGATTTATGGTTTGGAGTAGAGCTTTAACTCAAGGAATGAACATCACCCCTGTTTTATCATGGGAAAGGACATACTACTGCTATTTTACAGCATAGCTTTTTATGACTGAAAAATAGTAAGGCAACTTGCAAATCTAAGCACCAGTCAAGGTTATGGCTATAAAGTTTTAAGACAAATCATGTATTTCCTTAGGTGCAATTTAAAAAAATCATCTGGACACTCTGTGTCCTGCCTCAGCATCACATTACTCCAGCATGTCGCCTGATAAAAATGTTTGTTACTTCCACTGTAAGGTCTTGGCTGTTAAATCTGTGCAATTCCCTAGATCAAGATCCCAGATCATGGCCCCAAGAGGGAGGACCAAGAAGAGTTAGCTGAAATCCCTGTCAGAAGTCTGAAAGGAAGGTGTTCACACATCGTCTACGTTTTTGAACCTTTTTCATCCAAAAGCTGGACACCTTCTAGTTCCAAGTGGAAAAAATTCTGAAACAATTCTCCATAGGATTTTTTATTTGTGAAGCAGGTACAATTTTGATGAGACCCTGACTGAATCTGTTTCCAGTTTAGTTTCCTTTCCATATCATCCAGTAATCCTGGTGGCCTTCTTGGGAATCAAAAACGTCTTTATTCCTGAACATAGCTGTGAGGGCTGTGACCAGAATTTTAAGGGTCCAGGACCCTGGAGTAGCTTGCCAGGGTGACTTATGGAGCTGGTTTACCCTTCACTTCCACAGCAAGGTTTGAAAGTTTGGGGCAGATTCTTTCAAGTACCTAATTTTGAAATATCAAAATGTTATGATTGCCATCCTCTATGTTTAATCCCATTTATAAGTGTAAGTCAGTTTCTTGCACTTGGTGTCCAGTTTCTGGTAGTGACCCTTATTAGATGCTGACAAAGGTACTGCAAGGTATCTTAAAATGGCAATTTTAAGAACTTTCCCATTCACATTTCCTCCTGCCATTGACCAGGAACACAGAGGTTCTGTTTTCTGAAAGACTCAGGAAGTGACGTTTTGCCTGTAAGTTACATTAAAAACAAATACATCCTGAAGTGTGAACAGCATATAGTAATTTTAAAACACTCCTGAAATTGTTTACAGCATTTCTTCCTGTAGTGTACAATGTTATTTTTCTCTTTGTTTTGCAGTGTTTCTGCTTACAGGGGAAACCCTCTGAAGTTACAGCTGTTCAAAATACACTGTTTGGGTAGTGATTTGAAACCTAAGCAGTTGCTGCATTTTGCTGCTTTCAGTGGTGGAACTAAAGCTGAATTAATGTAGTATAAGTATTTTTTTTTTGAGTACTGAAGTGAATGGATTAGGTCAGTCTTCTACTCCCTTTGTGTTTCCTCTCTAAAGATTGTAGAAGTCTGAGTTTGCTGTAGTTGTCTGAATCAATTTTCCAAGCAAATATTTGTAGAACAAAATTCATTATTGGTTGTGGGAGTGTGGAGATAGTTTTTTGTTTGTTGTTTTTTTTTCTCTCCTCATAATGTAAATTTTGCAAATAACAATTACTGTGGGATTTATCTAACCACTTGCTGCTAAGGAGCAGAGTTTCAATGTCTGATGAAGCATTTTAGGCATACAGAGAATTGTTTACAATCAGTTTAGTAGGGAACATGGCTGGAATAAATTTAAATAGTGAACACAGTTCTGAAAACCATTATGTGAAAAGGACTTCAGCAAAATCTATTTATTTAAAATTGCAGTTTAATAAAAACCAAAAACGTGTTTACAAAAAATAACTTAAAATGATAAAACTGTCTAATCAGTGGTCTGGAAGCATATTTTAGTATAGGCAGTTCTACCTTTTGTGGCAGCTTCTGTGACTTTGTTTCACTACAATATAGCTCTCTTTTTACTTGTGAGAGTGCTCTTTTTCTTCATTCTCTTATTTTAAAACATAGATGGAAATGTGCAAGTTACTGTGCTTTAATCAGAGTCAGTGATTTCTTTTTGCTTATTTTATCCATGAGATGTAATTTACTATAACAGGTAACATGGAAACTGAAGCTGTAACAACTTAGTTATGCTTCTTCAGCTGCTGCAGTCTAGGATTCAGCATGTCTGATTGAGGATGGGGCCAAAAACAATGGAGTATGCATACTCTTGTTGTGGACAGGGACTGGTCCAGTAACTCTCTGGACCTAGAGAAAGAATTACAGAGAATTACATAGTTCTTTCATGTGCTGCTAGAGGGTCTGCAGTAGCTGAGCAAGTACTGCTCTGCTGGAGCCTGGCTTTCCATGGTATAAGATGCTTAAGTGGACAGCAGAGACCAACCCTTCCACCGCCTTTCCCTGCCTTTTATACTTACAGCCAGACTGTATGGGAAACAGGGCAGGATCATCTTAAAAGGAATGAGTACTGCTGGATATATCAAGGAAGGAAAGAGATATTGTAGGGAAATGGAATGGAGTGGAATAAAGCAGAGCATTTCAGTTGGAAGGGACCTATAATGATCATCTCATCCAACCGCCTGATGGCTTTGGGGCTGATCAGAAGCTAAAACTTGTTACTAAGGGCATTGTCCAAATGCCTCTTAAACACACTGACAAGACTGGGGCATCAACTGCCTCCTGAGGAAACCTTCATGAGGGTTTGACTTCCCTCTCCATAAAAAAATTCTTCCTGAGATCCAGTGTAAACCTCCCCTGGTGAAGCTTTGAACCATTGCCATGTATCCTATCACTGGATACCAGAGAGAAAAGATCCCCTCCTCAGGGGGGATTGCTCATTGCTGTAGAGCAATGACGTTGCCCCTCAGCCTCCTTTTCTCTAAACTAGAGAAGCCCCAAGTCTTTATCTGCTTGTCATAGGTCATTCTTTCCAGCCCTCTCACCAGCTCTGTTATCCTTATCTGGACACATTCAAGGATCTTCACATCCTTCTTAAATAGTAGTGCCCAGAAGTGCACACAGTTCTCCAGGAGAGGCTGCACCAGTGCTGAGCACAGTGGGATAATCACCTTTTTTGAGCAGCTGGTGGCGCTGTATTTGATGCACCCCGGGTTGGGGTTGGCTGTGTTGGNCCCAGTTTGGGATCATCAGTAAATGTGCTAATGGTGGATTCAACTCCTGCCTGCAGGCTGCTGGTAAATGTATTGAACAGAACTGGCCCCAGAACTGACCCCTGGGGAGCACCACTGGTGACCAGTGGCCAGCCAGATGTAGCCCCATTCACTACAACCTTTTGAGCTCTGCCCTCCAGCCAGTCCTTCACCCAGCACAGCCTGCAGCCACTCAGCCCACAGCTGGACAAGTTGTCCTGAAGGATGCTGTGAGGGACGGTATCAAACGCATTACTAAAATCCAGAAAAACCACATCCATCACCTTTTCTTCATCCACTGGGTGGGTGACCTTAATATAAAACGATATCAAATTAGTTAAACAGGACTTTCTCTTTGTGAATCCATGTTCTGTCAATCTCTGAAATAGGAATATTTGATTTCTTAAAATGGACCATTCTTTTATACACAGTATTAGTCTGATGGTAACTAACTCAGAATGTTGTATTTTGCTCTTTGATTGCAATTTTTATTCTTTTCTGTTTGCCTACCATTAGTTAGACTTTTTTATATTTATGTGTTAGATTATTTTGATTTGCTTTAAAGGAAATGTTACCAAATAGGAAAAAATTTATGCAAGTCAAGTATGTTTTCCATCCAGAATACCAAAATAGTGTGTACTTGCATAATTTGGCTGAAAATGTACAGAAAGCAGTAATTTTCTTAGTAATATGTGACTTAGGCAGAAGTTGCTGCCTTGGTTGCAGAAAAGGTCCCTAAAAGTTTTAGGGTGCAGAACTTCTTGTTTAAAGAAGCATCATTTACTTTGTGATTTTATGTGTAAATAAATAATGAAACATTAATTTTATTGATGTATGACTCTGACCTTTTATTTCCTCAGCCATCATGTACGTAATGGGAGCACTTGGACCTGCAGCTGGATACTTACTAGGAGGACTTCTTATTGGTTTCTATGTTGATCCTAGGACAACTGTGTACATTGACCAGAGTGATCCCCGATTCATTGGAAACTGGTGAGGATCAGGGATTTTTCAAAACTATTCTCTTAATTGCTGCTAGGGAATTAAGACAGGTTGGAAGATTTTATCCCTTGAGGACTTGTTTAAGGTTGTAGGAGGCTGAGGAAGGAGATGTTTCTGCTGATTACTACACACTGGCCTCTGACAGAGAGGAGGAGTTTGCCACAGGAGTGCACAGGAACGATACATGGAAATCCCCCAACATTTGGCTGTTCCAGGACTGTCCCTGGCCACAGTGGGCACTGACTGACAGTGCTCAGCACAGGGATGGCAGGGTGGGATGTTGGTAATGCAGGAGGCTATGGAGGATCCCTGCTGCCCAGAACAAACCCCTTCCTACTGGAAGTTGGATTAATCCTTTCTTTGGATTTCCAGAGGAGGCAGCATGAAACACGGAACTCTGCTGCCCAGATGAGAAACAGTAGACTCTACTGATCCTGTTCTAGGTGAAGGAGATAGGATGGGGTCAGAACATGCGCTTTCCAGTCTTTGTTTCTCAGGGTGTGGCTTGTGTTTAGGCAGCAGATGCTGCAAATCAACACATTTTTCTCTAGTAAGGAGTAGGCTTCCAGCAGCACTGAGAGGTAGCAGCTGTAATTGTTAGCTGATGTCTTCAGGCAGCCTTTGAGAGGTGGCCTCCTTGGAAATGTCTCTTTGAGGAAGCAGTCTTGAGCAGGCTTTAACTGCGTTTTCTCAGGTAAATCATAAATCTGCCTTGAAGTTTTTGTGCCCAGGAAAAACCTGAAGTTCATTATCCCAGAAAGAGACCTCTGCTCTGTAGGTGTAAGGTGCAGTGTCAGTTCTCATGCCCTGGGTTAGTGTTTGTCACTGCGCCATTGCAGTCAGTCTGTGTCTGTTCCTGTTTATTCTGCAGTGATCTCTCCTGGCAGTTTGATGTGAAAAATTCTCTCTTTGGAGTCTTCTTAAACCTTTAAAGATTTAGTCTTGCTTTATTTGTCTTACTTAGTCCAAGAGCATTGCTGCACAGGACTGTTTTGTCAAATTTTTGGTGAGAGAAAGGCAAAGCTGAATGCTGAGTGTGACCTTGGGGTTAACACCTCCATGCTCTGATTTATCTACTGACTTACCTCATTGAAAAGATCTGTTCTGTGAGTGTGCAGCAATGTCAAAATTTGGACTGTTCTAGGATAAAAGATTTGAAATCAAAGCAAAATATTACACGTTCTTTATAAAATTCTTGCACTTCATGTGTTTTTAATGATATGTCAGAACTGGTAATCAACATCTGATCAGTACTTTTTGACAGAAATTGTGAACAGGCCCATAAATACATTTGTTAATTGAAATCAGTGGGGCTCTATGAATGTGGGCTAAACTTCTAACTTTATCTATAACACAACTGCTGATATAACTGGGTTTTAACTCAAGCAGCTACAGCAAAAGTAAAATAGCCAAAGCAGCAAAATCAGTAAAAGTCATTCAAGGTTTTCTTTTTCTCTCATGTTGTTTAAATCTGTAGGGTCTGGCTTTCCCAGAAGGGTATTCCAGGTCTTTTTATTTCTCTTTCATTTTTGACTATTTTAGTTCTTTCTCTCTTAAATTTCTGAGGAGTGTCAGCTGCTATCAGATCTCTGATAATTTGTTGCACAATCTGTGATGGCTTCTAGTAAAAGCTTAGTAGCGTTCATAGCATCTGTGTCTCATTCTCTTTTCTCTTTCTGAAGCTGTGTCTACTCATTAAAAACAAAACTCCCATGGTGTGAGGGTTAAATCTTTGTCCCTTGCTACTCACTTACTGCCTGGTTGCAGAGAATTCTGGAAGTGTAGACGTTCATTCCACTGAAATGTATTTTCTGGGACTGTGACATTTTCTCCTTGCAGGGAAGTGCTGCATAGTCAAGTATATTTTTATTTATTTATGTAATCTAGCAATTTGAAATGTAAGAAGTAGCCCAACACTTACTTCTGCTGACACACTTTAAAAGTATGGCTTAATTGAGATAAGTTAATGGGAAGTCATATATGAGATTTCTGAGTCTTGTTTCCTTTAAAGTGAATTAGTGTCTTTGATTCCTATCTTTTATTATAGCTGTAAGTTCCTAATGTATCTTATCTCAGGACCCAATTTAACTATTTCCATTGTTAAAGGAGACCGTGCCTACAGACAAAAGAGTGAGTACAGCAACTATGATATATGGCTAAAATAAAAACAGTATAGCCGTTTATTTTTTCCTTAAGCTGTTTCTTTCTGGGAGGTATATTGCAGGACACATAATTTCATTTATCTCTCATGCAACACAGTAAAGTGAAATGGTTATTTTTCAGGGTTATTTCTGATCCGATTATGCCTTGAGTTTCACAGGACTTGGATTCCTGCTCTTGAGTTTTGCACACTTGGGCTTTCTGTAGGTGCTCTCAGCTAAATTACAGGCCAGCTGTCTATGCCAGCCCATCAAATGTTTGAAACTGTTTTTTATTCAAATGTGGTAACTGTAGGGATATCTGTTAGACATCATTCATCATGTTGTTGTCTTTGAGAACTGTTAATGTGCTGTACAGGGACCTCATTAGTTGTGGAGTAGCCCTTGGCGGTCTGTCAGGTGCTTTGAATCAAATTTTCTTTTGCTGATGCTTTTCTGAGCATTTTTCTTGTTCAGAATCTGTTTAATACTTGGATCTTCCTATATAGTCTTTCATCAACATTCCACACAAGAAGTTTAAAGGAATTCCTTCAGCATTGTCTTTCCTTAGCTTTAATTGCTTTATTTGAGGTCCTAGGGCTTGTGCGGATGCCTTTGAGGTATTCTTCTGCATATTTTCTTTGACTTTAGAAGACAGAAAATTGAGGGCTTTTTATTTAATATAGCTCCTGTTCTGACCTCTCAATTTCCCATTGTAGGTGTCCTTATTATTTTTGATACCATTTTTTGTCTGTTTTCCAATTCTTTGGTATTTCTTCAGGAAGTTGTGAAGTGTAGATAGTGAGATAATTGCATCCAGTGTCGCATTTGTGACATCTCCAGCATTTGGTATGCTATCATAACGGTCCCTTTGCATTTGAATTTCATCTTGTGCTACATTACAGGCTCCCTCTCCTTTGCTGTTTCCTCCTGAGTGGGCGGTTGCAGATTTCTGTGTATTACTGCCACAGATTGTTTCTCTGATCAGTGCCTTTGCAGTTTCTGCCTTTGAGATCCTGAAAGGGATGTTGCTACATTTTTATACAGACTGCCGATTTATTCCATCTGACAGTGGTGACTAATCCTCCTAAAAGTCTGCTTTCTAATCCATGTATGTTATCAGCTAAAATGAATGGAGGATTTTCTGTTTACATAATATCAAAATTAGTCAAAACTTTCAGTCACTTATATTTGCCTTGCAAAAGCTTCCTGTAAGCTTCTAATAAAAATAGTGTTACATATGACTGTTTATTTGTTGTTTGCCTGTGTGTAATCATTTACCATGCAAAGCATTGCGTATGAATTCGTCTTCATTGAAAAGTAAAGTTTGCAATATCTTTGCGTTACAAATATGAGGCCAAATGCTTTCTGTTTCTTTTGCAAGCAATCGTGTCTACTCAGAATTTAAAATGTTTAAAGTTTGAACAAATACATAATTAATAGTGTAAAGGTTGTACAGAAATACGTAAAAATTGTTCTCATGTTGGGTTTGCATGGCCAGGTTTTGGTAACGGGAAGACTACAGGGGTGGTTTCTGTGAGAAGCTGCCAGAAACCTCCCCTCTGCCTGAGAGAGCCAATGTCAGCCAGCTCCAAGAGGAGGATGGCGAAGGTTGAGACCATCGATGGTGGTAGCACCTTTGGGATAATGTATTTAGAAGGGGAAAAAAAAAGACATATACAACACCAGCAGCAGTCAGAAGAGAGTGGAATGAGAATATGTGATAGAAACAGCTCTGCAGACCCCCAGGTCACTGGAGGAGGAGGTGGAGGTGCTCCATGTGCCAGAGCAGACATGCCCCTGCAGCCAGTGGGAGCCTTTCATTACATTTTCTCTCCCTTGTCCTACCGAGGATGGGGAGTGACAAGAGTGGCTTTGGTGGGCACCTGACATCCAGCCAGGGTCAGTGCACCATGATTCTGGAAATCTGATTTGAAATGAAAAAGCTTTCATTGTCATGGTTGGATATTATAGTAATGTGATTGACTTCAGTGGAACTTCCAAACACTGATGTGGATTTATGTAGTGGGTTGGCTTTGGCTGGCTGCTGGGTGCCCACCAAGCCGCTGTCCCACTCCCCTTCCTCAGCAGAACAGGGAGAAAATACAGTGAAAAGCTCAGAGATTGGCATAAGGACAGGGAAAACCCTCACTAAGTATTATCATGGGCCAAGCAGACTTGAGTTAGGGAAATTAATTTATCACCAATTAATAACAGAGTACAATAGAAAGAATTAAAAAGAAACCTACAAGCACTTCCTGCTCACTCCTTCCTTATCCCAAAGCTCGGCTTCACTCCCAGCATCCCCCATGGGTGCCATGTCTTCCCGAAAACCTGCTCCTGTGAGGGCCTTTCTCTACAGGCCACAATTCCTGCTCGAGCGTGCTCCAACATGGATTCTCCACAGTCTGGAGGTGGATCCCGTGGTCTTGTCCTGGGCCTGCGGGTGAATCTCTGCACCTGGAGCCCCTTATCCCCTTCGTCTCCCACCTTGGGTCTGCAGAACTGTTTCTTTCATATTTTCTCACTCCTTTCACACAGTTGTTGTGCAGTGTTTTTTCCCCTTTCTTACATAAGTAAACACCGAGGTGCCACGAGCATTCTGATGGGCTCAGCATTGGGTAGTGGTGGATCAGTTTTAAAACTGGCTGGAGCTGTCTCTGTCCAGCATGGGACAGCTCATGGTGTCTTCTCACAGAAGCACCCCTGCAGTCCCCACCTTGCTGTCAAAACCTGGTACAATGAGATGAGTCTATAGTGAAAACTGCTCTTCCAGTATGTGAGAACTCTGTGGGTGGATTCTGAAGTTGTCCTTTATGGAACCAGCTATGTGAGGTTATGTTTCCCTTAGGTTTTCACTGTTAGATGAGGAAATTCTGTTGTCTGACACTTTGCTATCAGTGTTCTGGCTGCTGACTCTAGTTAGCTTTTTGGTACTTTCTAGTGTGGCCCTTTTGCCCATCTGTAGTGCTGTGGTGAAGTCCATGAAACCTTTTGACTGTAGGGAGGACAACTGTATGCCTGTGGCTGAAGAGCTCTGTATCCCACACATTATCTCTTCTGTGGGTATGTTCCAGGTCACTCCCTGAGAGCCAAGGGATGATTTCAGGGTTGTTTTTATATCCCATATTTTAAAGACAGAGCGAGAGAAGAGGAACTTCTTTGTGAAGGCTATTTCAGGTTGTTATCACAGAACAGAGTTTTGGGCATAAACCCTGGCATGAATTGTAGTACATCAGTTGTTTACAGTCAGGCTTTGGGAACTATTCACTTATGAAGGGAGAGGATTGGACAGTCAGGGCAGTGAGAGGTAGCCACTGGAAAGCACAACAGATTTAGCCCTGGTGTATCTATCAGGACATTTGATCTTCTCATGCCATAGATAACTTTTTCTATGTTCTCTAGAGAAATACTCTATTGCTTTCCTGAGAATTATTCATGAAAGGCTAAGTAAAAGCGAGTATCCACTTCTCAGCACTTGGTACAGAATAATTACCAAAACTGAAAATCTGTGGAAACTTAAAGCTGACACTATTTAATAAAATTTGGTGGGTTCTGGATAAATACCTTTTAGTAAATAAGCCAACAGGAACATCTTCTGATTAAGGAATTTAGTATGGTGAAGGCTGTCCTCCACTCCATTTCTTTACTCTTAGTGTCAGTTTTTCATATTTTGCAAATGTGTCTTTCCAGCCAGTCACTCTAATAGTCACTTTGAGTTTTTAATTCATATAATGTGTTTGCTTTTATTTCCATTTCTGTTTTCCTGGCATTAGGTGGAGTGGATTTCTCCTGTGTGCCATTGCAATGCTTCTTGTGATATTTCCCATGTTTACCTTTCCGAAAAAACTCCCTCCTCGACATAAAAAAAAGAAAAAGAAGATGAACTCTGATGATGTTTCAAGTAATGATGATGTGATGAAAGAGAAAACAAGTAGCAAAACAGAAACAGACAGTTCAGTTTCTGCCTCTATGGGATTTGGAGAGAATGTTAAAGGTAAAGTTTGATTTTAATTTTTAAATGCTTTAAATTTTGTGTGCAGGATTATCTAGGATTGTATGAGTGTAATTGGAAGCAGTTTTGACATCCTATGTTTGCTATTATGTTTTACTGTTGAGATTTTAATAGATGGACATCCTCTTAAGATGACAGGGTGCAGCAATGATTGTAGGACATCCATTTGCTTGAATTTTCAATATGTTTTTGTATCTGTAACAAACAGGTAGGCTATTTCCTGTAGTTATAGGACCCCTATTATCACATGTATTTGTGCACCTTAGAGTTTGTAATTGTCACATTTGCTTTATAAGCTGGACTTCATGGAATAAAGTGCTCTTCTACAATATAAGTGAAACAAGTAGAATGAATTCTGGTATGTGAGTTCAATTACATTCATGCATTTGGGTAAGTTCATAGAGAAAGATTATTTGTTTCGTATTCCTTTCCTGTCAGTTTTGTACTGCAAGCTTTTTTCTGAAAGCTAAGAAAAATAAAACCTGTGCTAATTTTGAAAAAAGAAGAGATCAAAAGACGGAGAAGAAACAGAGATTTTTATTTTATTCAAGGAGTAACCATTAATGTGAAATCTAACAGTAAGTAATAACCATTGACCAATTGCCTGGGGAAAAAGGGCAGTGTAGCTACAAATTGATTAATGTGAAGCATATACAATTTAAGTTGACAGTACAGATTTAACAGTATCATAAAATTGAATAGTATAGGACAAGAGTGAATGTGCCTTAATACTGTCAGTGCTGTTGTGTCCTCCTCGGATTCTATGATGCCAATGCTGGTTGTGCCATTTCGTGGTAGCCTGAGGATTGCAGTGGGACTGGGAGAAACCATGAAATATCTATTGTACCATCAGACATAATTTGAACTCAAACTTTAAGTGTTTGTTGAAATACAATTAGTGTTGCTTTTTATGTGGATATCAGTCCAGGCTGTAATGATAGGCAGACTTTTTAATGACACATTTATGATCACTGTTTATGCTGAGTAGACAAGGCTTAGCAAAACCAGCTGGTATTTTAAGTTATGTTTGCACACTTACATATTGATTTGTTCTATATTACATTTACACTGGTTCTCTCAGGGTACCTAAAGTTACTGTTAATTTCTACAGAAGTAAAGAAAAAAGAAGATGCCAAAACTTTCTTGGGGTGATTTTATTAGCTTACAAATCAGCTTCTTAATCAGGGTACAAAACAAGCACGGAGCAAGCAAAGTGAACCTCAAATATCAGATCTTTCAGACCGTGTTCTCCCTTTGTTGGCAAAGTAGTTGCAAGTGTGGTGGAGAAGCAAGAAAGGCATGTTCCTTCCTCCTTTGAAGACTCTTCATTCTCCATATTTGTGAGTCCCAATACATAATATTTTCTCCTCTATCCATACAACTAGTTGTGGGTTTTATTTGCCTTCAAACCTACCGGCCTGTGCTTAGTGGAAAAACAAGTATTTGCTTGGGAGAATGTTTTCTAGGACATTTTTTACAGAAGTAAAAACTTCTGTATGTCTCATTTTGGCATGTGTTTCTTTGGTATATATCTGCCTAAATGTATACCATACATTCTATAAAATGCTATATTAATATATTAATGGAGCTACCAATTTAGACCTTTTACTATACAAAACTTTTAATTTTCTCTAGAGGAGAAACTTCACTGCGTGGAACAGTGGAAAGAAACATGCCAAAAAGATAGCAAGCAAGTTGAGATAAGCAGAAAAAAGTATTTTGCTATAAGCTGATAATAGCTTTCCCATTCAGTGTCATGTACCCTAGCAAAGAAGGCCTGCAGCAGGAATGCACTATCATTTAATTATTTTTCAGGTTTAAGTGGGCTTTATGGAATAAGATCATGCCTCAAGCTTCTCAGCTGAGCTAATTTTGTTTATAATGGGAAGGAAAAAAGGATCATATGTGTCTAAGTCATTTAACATTGCTTCTTCTGAGATGCAGTGAGCATTTTATACTTCCCATTGAATTTCAGAACTTCATCTTTTTATAGCACTATGGGCAGAAACTCCATTTAGGCAGTAGCCAGGAGACTGATGATTTAGTAGGTCACATCTTTTGTTCTGTATTAATAAATATCAATGATGTCATAGTCTGCCATGACAGAGGTCAATGCCATCAAATCTCTCAAATGTGTGCAGGTTTGGTAACTGTTTCATTCTTCCAATATGATGTCCTCTTTCCTGGGAAGCCTGGCAAAATGATTTTTGTCTTGTTGTAACTTGTCCCAATTTCCTAAATCTGTAGGCGAATGAAAAGGTATCAAAAAGTCATAATGAGAGTCCTTTTTTCTGCACTGACTGCCAGTAGAGGCTGAAAAAATAAACCAAAACTGGCTCCATCTGCAAGTAGCCTCAAACTTCAGTGACCTGAGCTTTATTTGGCCCATGGTAGAGCTGAGATCAGATAAAAATACAGATACAACTTTGCTTTTTCACATGTTTCAAGTTGCAAGGGCTTGGAATTCAGTCATTTCTTACTTATGTTTCAAGTAGAAAATGTGAGTTGAAGAATGCTTCTGAGTCAAGTATCAAAAGTATTAAATAAAACAGTAAGTAGGTCACAGGAGGAAGAAAATTTGATGTAGTTTATTGGGACGAATAGAGGTAGTGTAGATTATATGAGCTTAGAGGAGTTTTACAATGAAGAAACCACAGTTCAGTCTCATACATGGAGATACTACACGAGTCTGAGCAGACAAAACTACTGTTTTCATTATTACCTAGATACTCTTAGGGTTTTGTGCCATGGAAATTGTATCTGCAGTCCCTTTCACTTACCACTATAATGAAACTTACTGTGCAATTGAATAAAGGAGCAGTTTAAAGAAAGCAAACATATATATTACCTAAAATAGACTGATCTAATCTGAATTAAATAATTAATCTAATTAATTACATGTATTTTGTAGCTTTTGGGGTTTTTTTTTTGTTTTGCCCCTATGTACAGCCCTATCTTAAATGTAGAATATTCTGGTCTGCCTTTTCACATCTACCAGCTGTCACATGCCTTTCTCAGTGAGTTCCTGTGAGGGACAGAGACAGACTGATGATGATTGTCAGGGCAGCAGCAAAGAAAAGAGAAGCTCCTGAGGGGCTCCTGGTTGCAAGATAAGCCCACTGTAATGCTTTGCCAAGGATCTGGATTGGAGTTCCTGTGCTACCTGAAGATTAGTTGACAGGGATCAGAAGAGGAGGAGGAGGAGACAGTGGCCTCTGTGTGTGTGCTCTGTGGGCACTGTAAATGTCAGAGGGTTCAGCAGACCGTGGGCTGGAGATCCTGCAGTGCCACTGACCTTGAGCAAGGCACTCCCCTCTCGTCCTTCCTTAGGCCATCCTGAAGAGCTCAAAATAGGAAAGATTGGCATAGCTCCCTGCAGTGCTGAGCAGTGCTAGCTGGAGCCTCGAGGACCTGCTCTAAATCAAATTAAAATAAGTAATATTCATATCAAACTGGTTCTGAACCCCTCCACTCCTGGTGGGATATTAGGGACTGTTCAATGATCCAGCCACCACCCAGGTGCTTAAGGCGTGTCCTGAGAGTTGAATGAGGTTGTCTAAATGGTGTGTGAGTAGATAACGAAATGGCAAAATACTTCCTAGAAATGAGTGATTAGCTCCATGCAGCATGTATTTGAAGTAGCTGTGTGTCACTTCACTAGTTTCCATGCTGATAAACAAACCAGAAATTCTGTCTCAGGTCTTGGCTGTGCTCTGTACTGCACAAGAGTGGAAGCTGCCCCTGAGACCTCAGTGTGGAGCCAGCCTTCTCCAAAGCTGCAGGCTTGGGTAGTGCTTTCCAGACTGGGAGCATTAGCAGAAGGGAGGTTTTCTAGCTAATACCTGCCTCACCCTTACAAGGGACTTTCCTGATGGACTACAGAGGGACAGTACTGTAGACTGGGATGATTGATTCCCCTGATTGTATTCATTGCATTGCCTTGGGCTGGGCGTGCAGGAACAGGGATAAAAGAAACTATATTAAATGTTGAAAAAAATGGAGTTTTTGTTGAAATTCTGTTTACAGTGCTATAAGGGTTTTGCTTAGAGAAATATTTATGAATACTTGTATTACTTGCAAATTTTTCTTATGCTTTTGCCTTACCATGAATCAAGCAGTGGTTCAGCACATGAGTGAAAGAAAAATGAATAGTAACCTGAAAAAAAATAATGTCAAAGATCATGAAAGAAAGAAAATTGCCAGTAGACTAGCAAACCATTCCAGCAAGGCAGGTGTCAATTTACTCTTATTTATATACTAGCTTATTGGGGAAAAAAAAAGAAAAGAAAGTTGAGTATGTTTAAGATTTGAGTTACTTCACAGAAATATAAATATGTTTGCAGTCATGCTAAAAGATTGTTTTTGTTCTAGGAATGTAATTGGTAGAGGTTTATTAGTTTAGATGACAGAATGAGGGAAATTGCAAATTCCTGTAGGTTTGCTTCTGATGCACATTTGCAAAAACTTGCAATGTCTTTAGAAGATATCTTTCCTAAAAATCAGACCTGACAGGTTTAATAATGGCCTTGAAACCAAAGGCTAGGCCTATGGCTAGCCACAGAAAAGTAATTTGACATAGAAATGTTTTAAAAGCATGATTGATTATGTAGTATAAGTATCCTTAAAGTTTTTAGCATTCCTGCTTTTTGCTAAAATTACTGTGGATGAAAGATAATGAGTTACTTAATAGTACCTTTTTATTATAGGTTTTTAAATTCAGAAGTGTAATATAGATGTTGTCATACAGGATTTGATGCTGATCATGGGGGGAAATCAGGGAAAACCTAACTCTGAATGTCTGTTTTTATTTCCGAGTTTCTTACTACACAGCAACTTTCCCTTGTATGCCAGACAGTTGCTGTTTATAAATCACAAACAGTTTCAGCTCTAAAGTGCTCCAGGTGGCATGTATTAGTGCAGCATGCAGAAATAAACTCTTTATTTCATGCCAAAATTTGCAGTAATCAGCAGAGCTGTTCTCTGAAGAACCCTCCACACGGGTGTAAGGGAACTTGTGCCTATTCCAAGACACTAAGTTTTAGCTACTTATCAGTAGAAATCCCATTTCGAAATACTAATTAATTTTGAAATTAATTAACCTTTAGCCTGAGTGCTCAGATGAGATGTAGGTAGGAGTCAACAGAAGTACAGCTCTACATACAAACACCAGAGTAAAATGTTCATTAGTTCTGCAGGTTTTTGCCAAATTAATTCTTTAGTAGACTGAAAATTCTAAAGCAGACATTTTCCTGAAGCTCAGTTTTAGCAGGAAGGGCTAAACTTTACCAGGTATTATGATGTCTGGACCAGACTCTTCAAAATAATGGATTTAGCAAAGATCTTGAGTTCAGCTCTTGGCCAAGAACTACCAGTTAATTTCTACAAAGAACACTCAGTTCATCATCATAATAAAATTATCTTCCTTATGATGATGCCTTATTATTTTCTCCCACATTTTCAGCCCAGGTGAGCAGCTGCCACTAAGTAGCTCAGTTTCCAACAGGACCAATCCTTCTTTCTGCCTCCTGTCTCCTTTCTCACAGCAACATCAGCATGGTCATAACTGCTTGCTCCTATTGCTTTTATTCCAAACAGTACCTCTTTTTAAAGCTGTAGGTGGTAAAAAACATTAAGATTCAAATATATGGGTGCTTCTTAATATGAGTTATTCATTAGTTATTTCCACCAAATTTTGATTTTAACATTTAATATGTTTCTTCATAGAGGTAGTAGGAGAGCATTTGTCTACATTAAAATTACAAACCCAGTACACATAATGAATTCAGTATAAATTTTGACAACTGGCATAAGCTAAGGCTGGATGCAGTCAGGCAACTTAAGTACTGATTTGCAGCTTGACAAGTTTTGACATGACAAGTGAAATTCTGTTTGCTTTTATACAGATAACCTACTGGAGTCAATGGAGAAAGTGAGACAGATTTTTGTCTTGACAACTTTTAACATCAATAAAATTCTCACTCAATTGTTCTTGCTCAACATGTATTTCTAATGGGTGCTCTTGTCATTGAATTCAACTGGCTTTGATTCAAGCAGTATTCCATGTCTGTACCAAGTGAAAAGCAAATGAAAAAGATCTGAACTATAGTACATTAGATACAACACTTAAATGAAAATCTGATCTTGGGTAAAAAAAAGCCCCAAGGAAAAGAAGACACGTTTTAAATCACAGCATGTAATCCAAAAAAAAAAAAAAAGTGCTGAATAGGGGGATGATAATTTGACATCACTGCAGGACTAAATTAAAAGTGTGTAAGGGTTTAATTTGACTCCTGTGCTGAATTTCAAGGGGGTTTGATTTTTGATTTGAGAATAATTGCAACATCTATGAATACTTTTTCAATTTAAGTTAATGATGTACTCCCATTTTTGATTGATTACTTTATCCCTTCTGAGAATATTGAGTTGTATGTAATGTATATTGAGATTCTGTGATATCATTGATGTAATTTTTTCATGATGCTTTGTCTGCATCATTGTAAATGCTTTTAAATCATGTAGAAAAAATGTTTAACTAAAAATATTTTGGTTCCCCTATCAAATTAGAGTATTATTACCTCAGCTTTCCAAGGATGGTCCTTGAAGGTCCTTTTTTCCTCCTGTGGAGTGCAAAACTCAGTACTGTCAGTTCAGCAGTGTGATATGTGTTATAGAAAATCTCAAGATAAGATATCAGAATAATTCCAAAATCACTACATTTTATTGTTGTTTTTCTTTCTGTTGTGGTGTTACTATATAAGCCGTTTTCCTTCAGATGGTTTTTTAATACAGACCTCGGTTGTGTTTGTGCCAAGTGGGACCGTGGCCCTGAGCAAGGCATTGAGGTGACGTCAGAGTAGAGAGCAATCCCAAGGATGCACTCTCCCTTCTGCCTAGCAAACCTGCCAGCTGCTAGCAAGCCCTTACTACCGGTCTGTCTCGGAGAGAATCAGTTGGTTCTGTTTCAGTTTGCTTTTGTTTCTCACGCATTGTTTGTAACATTCATTTGTCATTTTTGTCATTTTGTAGAGCTTCCAAGAGCAGCTGTCAGGATCTTAAGCAACATGACATTCCTTTTTGTGAGTTTGTCATACACAGCTGAGAGTGCCATTGTCACAGCTTTTATTACCTTCATTCCCAAGTTCATCGAGTCACAGTTTGGCATCCCAGCTTCTAATGCCAGCATCTACACTGGTAAGGCATTGCCACATAGTGTTACCTTGCAAGGGTTGGCTTTGGCTAATGAAATGAGTCAATGTAGGAATGAACCAAAAATGTGTTTGCTTGAACAGGTGATTGGATCCAGCTTTTTGCATTTGGTTAGGTATTCAGGTATTTTTTGACGTTTATTGTATGTATTTAGTAAAATTTATATTTATATCATTAGAGGGCTGGAATTTTTTTTTTTGCTTAGGCCCAGAGAGGCGTTTTCGCATTTGTTGATGTTCTCCAAGGGGGAAAAAACCAACAAAAACAAGCTAGAAAACACATAGACATTACTGCAATTTGTGTGCTTTAAAAGATCTCTTAAAACTGTTCTTATATTCTGTGAATTTTACTTCCTCTCTGATCTTTAAAATATCTTTATCTTTTTTTCCTCAGTGACAAGTTGTTTATGTGTCCCATCCTTCGGTTATCTCTCTCCTCCAGGATGGTGGTTTTCTCCTTATTTACTTATTAGCATTGAGACAACAATCTAGTCTAGTCAGAACTCCCCAAATTCTCTCCTGTCATTTCAGGAGACCCTTATTTTGCAGGTGTGGTGCTTCCCCTGCTGTACCAATGTACAGCCACATCCAACTTTTAATAGAGCTACAGACCACAAAATTTTAAGCTTCACGCTGCTCTGTCACTGGGACAGATGGGAACATTGCTACTAGAAGAGGCCAAAATATTGTGCAGAATCAGGGTCTGTGTCATGCAGATGAGTTTCCTCTTCTAGCTGCGTCAAAGAAATTTGTCTTTTTAAACATATTTTTAAATTCTCCATAGCACTTCTCATACAGAATAGCTGCTAATTGCTAGGCAGGTTCTTTGCTCCCTCATACTTCCAGATACTGTGCCTGAGGAGTGATGGTGTGGAGTGAGTTGTGGGGACACAGGTGAAGTATGGGGTGAAACTGCCCAGGGGCGTCTGTCAAAAAAAAGACAAAAAGTAGAAGAAGGAAGAAGGAAGACACATAGACCTCACACTGGAAGAATTTGTCACTTGCAGTGGCTGGGAGAAATGCAAGGAATTTCTAGAGTGTGGAGGGGAAAAGTCAGAGAAGCGCCATGTGGTGCTTTCTGTTTTGAGAGTTTCT
The DNA here is from genome assembly GCA_013400735.1 of Pomatostomus ruficeps. Lineage (NCBI taxonomy): Eukaryota > Metazoa > Chordata > Aves > Passeriformes > Timaliidae > Pomatostomus > Pomatostomus ruficeps. The sequence continues at coordinate 28,440 of VYZT01008472.1, forward strand.
GGGATGAGATTTTCTTCAGGGAGGGCATGAAATCCCTGTGTTCTGCATATAAGGAGGAAACACTGACTCATGGGACCGTGATGCTCTCTGAAGCTTAGGGTAGCTACACACACAGGAATATTGCTGTAATGAGTCTTGATGGGATGGCTACACCATGACTTGCTTCATTCTCAGGATAAACCAGAAACATTCTTGCAGAAAAAATACTCAACAGCCAGTACATTAGAAGTGGTAAAACTGACGTGATCTTGCCCAGAGAGTGAAGTTATTAACATCTGTAGTTTCCCCTGTTACAAATTACTTAATAAAGACTATTATAATGGACCAGAAGAAGAAGATGAAATGTATCAGGCTGGATGTGCAACATGGACAAGTGAGCACTGCTTCTACAATCCCAACTCTTAAACTTAGCATTGAAGTCAACAGTTGTTAATTTTAGAAATATTTTTTGTAGGAAAGATGGGAAAGGGAAACTTGGAAATTCTGTATTAGATTGCTGCTGGCTAATATAGTAAAAGACATTACAAATTCACAAATTTTCTGGTTAGTAAAAGGAGAATGTACATGTTATTTACATTATACATCTATGCTCAATATGTACGTTACCAGCTAAGTACATGTGCTTCCTGCACAGCCACATGTTCAAAATCTTTATATGAATCTCTTAATATAAAGATTTTCCTGGTAATTTTTTGTCTCCTAAGTGGCAATTCTTTAATTAAGTCTCAATTTCATTCTCTTATAAAACAACTCTGGCATTAATCATCATCAAAAAACACTATGTGACAAACTTCATATCTTGAACTTGTGCAGCTTCTACATTTAATTTCTGCTCTTGACAGAAAGACTGGTTTTGATTCTGTGAAGACTTATTGTTTAGAAGCTTCCTCATGAAATGACATTTTATTCTATAATGTCATTGGTGGTGGCAGTATAATTAAGGTGCTATTTTTCCAGCTATTTTTCCCTCTTATTTTTGCTTTTACAATCTCAACATTTTGATAAATATAATGTCTCTTTAACCTTTAGACTTATTAGCAGAGAATGAGTATACTTTGCAATAATCTTAAAGGTATTTACAAGTGATAGTCTTACTGGCTTCTTTAGAAGACCAACAACTCTAACAGTTTGGATTATAAAGTTTAACTTCTCTGTGGGTGCAGCTGCCAAAAGTAGTTCAAATTCCATGTTTATGTGGAATGCATCTTTATTGGCAAAACCTTTATTTAAAGACCTTCTCACATGTCAGTGAGAAGCAAAAGACAAGGGAAGAAAAGTGCCAGACATTTGCTGACTTACCACCACCTCAGGACCTGGCAAGTAAGGATGACCTGGTGATGTGTTACTGAACCTTATAACTGCAGCAGCAGAACAGCAGAAATTTCATAGGCTCATCTTTTGTGTCTTAAACCTATCCTAATCCTATTATCTTAATTTCTTTAATTGTGTTTGATCAGTTTACGCTCCACATGTCTGTGGAGAGAGGAATTGGAGTGCTGAGGTAAGAATCGTGGAATCATGGAATCATTAAGGTTGGGAAAGACCTCCAAGATCATCAGGTCCAACCTTTGACCAAACACCACCATGTCAATAAACTATAGCACCAAGTGCCACTTCTGGCTGTTTCTGGAGCACCTCCAGGAATGATGACTCCACCAGCTCCCTGGGCAGCCTGTTCCAATGCTTAACCACCCTTTCCATGAAGAAGTTCTTTCTAATGTTCTTTCTAATGTCCAGCCTGAACCTCCTTTGGCCAAGCTTGAGGCCATTTCTTCTTGTCCTGATGCTAGTTGCCTGGGAAAGTGCTATTCAGCTTGAGTAAAGTATCCAGAAGGCAGAATTTGCAGCCAGGCTCATGTGTGCACTCCCAGGTGGGCAGGGTTCTGGGGTCCTGCCTGAGGTTAGCACTTGTGCTTCACTGGAATTATTCATGAGAGTGGAAAGAGGAGGATTTGTGTCCAAATCTGGATTTCTTCAAATTTTCAGTAGTTAAATTAGACCTGTATGTAGCCCTTCTCCCCAGCCTAAAATAAATACAAAACAATGTTTCTACATGTAAGTACAATAGTTCTCTTATAGTGCTTTGGCCGCTGCTGATATGATAAGGAGGCTTTTATAAATTCTTTGACAACACTCCAGAGGTTTGAAAAGTCTGACTCAGTTTGCTAGCAGAGAATCAGACAATGGAGATCTTAGTGCACCGCTTGCAGTCATCTAATTATGTAATGAAACCAATATTTATGTTTTATACCATTTCTATAGGTCCTGTTTTAATGCTGTTTGAATTCCTTCCTGGCAGGTGTGATCATTGTCCCAAGTGCTGGTGTTGGTATTGTCCTGGGTGGCTACATTATAAAAAAGCTGAAACTCGGTGCAAGAGAGTCTGCGAAGTTGGCTATGATCTGCAGTGGTGTATCTCTGCTGTGCTTTTCAACGCTCTTCATTGTTGGATGTGAAAGCATTAATCTAGGGGGAATAAATATACCTTACACAACTGGGTAAGTATCTTGGTTGATTATCTCTGGCAAAACCAGCTTTTTCCAATAAGCCTGATCTAGAAATGTAAAAAATGCTGATAGCTGATGTACTAAGGAAGTCGCATATTCAAATGAGAGTTTAGTGAGTATTGTGATATAAACACATGCTGTTAGTATGTGGCCCTTGTTTTTTACATCTGGTTTATAATGCAGTTTATGTAGTAACTTCCCTTTTTGAGGCGTGAGAAAATGCATTAGAATGACCTTCAGTGATGCAGAAAAATAAGAATAATGTCATCTGTAGATTACTTAGAATTTACGTACTTTATTTTACATTTCAAAATGTTTTCTGCTCATAAAAATGGTGAAAATACTAAGTGGATTTTGAAGATTATTTCTGAATGGGTTTATTAATTATTGCCTTAATAGTATCTTAGGTCTACAGTCCCTATTTGAGAGGAATCACTTGGGCATGTGATATCAGCATAAGTGGTGTGCACTGCTTCTGAACCCCTTACTAGCTGTGTGAATGCCCTCCAGTGCTTGCTGGATCTTCATCAAGACAGCAACTAGATCAGGTTCCCTAAAGTTATATAGAGAGTGAAGAGGACTGCAGTGAGGAAGAAGATGTGGATGTAGGAAGGACTTGGGAGTGAGGAATTTAGGCTGTGGCATTAAGAAATGCATGGAAGGGCATAAAAAAAAGGATATTTGGAGGGAAGGCAGTGTGGTAAAACTTGAGATATTTTCATTGGAAAGAGATTCCTTAGAAGCC
>VYZT01008473.1:0-55755 GCA_013400735.1 Pomatostomus ruficeps
TGTATTGATTTCAAAATGTCAATGCAGCATAAATTCCCCTCCACCATCCTGCTTATCTTATCTATATCTTTAAATTGTTGTAGCCGTCACGTGGAGTTACAGTACAGGGGGCTGTCTCCTTCATGTCCTTCTTGTACACGTGCTTCCTTGCTTGGTATCTGAAAATGATCCTCATTCTATCACTCCTCACTGTTGGTACCTGTTATATCAATGTGTTCCATGCTTGACAATAAAATAAGCATAATAATTTATTTAGGCCTAGAACCACGGAAGGACAAGGCATCAAGTGTCACCACTGCTATGTACTGTCTTTTAGGAGGTGCTGAGTTCCCAGGTGGAACACTTTCTATCCTATATGGCACATAATGAGAACCAGGCTTCACAAACAGGGATTCCTTCCTGAGAGCACCTCCTGTGCCTCCCCCTTCTACTTAGGGCTCTTTTCTTTCTTACATCCCTCTGTCCCCTCCTCACATTTTGGGAAGGTGTCAGGGTTTGGGATAATTTTCTTCTTTTGTTTGTCTCTCTGTCTTGGAATTTTTCCCCATTCTAGTTGCTGGGGGGGATAATGGGCAAGTGATTAGTTGCTGGGAAACATTATTGGGTCGGTGATTAAGACGGGACAAAGAGTTGGCTCTGAGATGGGTGTGGCTGGCTAGCCCTTATCTGGCACTCCCTGATAGCTGGGATTTTTTCCCCTCAGAGGGGGGCAGAGATACTGGGCGACTGGGACTAGTTAAAAAGAGCCAAGCACAGCTGGAGGGTACCCTTTTCTTCGCTCCTGGACACTGAGAGGAGAGGGAGAGAGACTGCTTGGAGCTCCAGGAAGAATCTTCCTCCACCGTGGGCTTCTGTTTTCAGCTGCGTGTTTCTACCAACTCTCTACTGTCCACTCCAGTTNTATATATATATATATATATATATAAAAAATATATTAGTAAAGGACTGTTATTCCTCTTTTCTCATACCATTGCCTGAAAGCCCCTTGATTTCAAAATTTTGCCAATTCAGAGGGAAGGGGGTTACATTTTCCTATTCTAAAGGAGGCTTCTGCCTTCTTTAGCAAATACCTGTCTTTGAAACCAGGACAGAAGGTCTTCTGTCCAGCCTCTGACCCTGCTGGAAACAGTGTTTCCCACATTTTTGGACACATACGACTTATAATGCAGAATCTAGGATAATGTGGGAGATTGAAGCTTTCCATGCATCGGCATGTGCACAAAGGTGCACCTGGCGGTGTTTCACGAAACCAAACTCATTCTTAGGTAGCATATCTGGATTTACTATTTGTAGGCCTGGCCAGGATAAACTCTAGGAGACATTCTGGGTCTAGTGACTGCACAGTAGGAAAACATGAGTTCAAGCCTGAAAGTTAATGATAGTGTAGACAACTTGGAAAATGCATCTCACCTAGCTTTGTAGATACCTACATCTGATCTAGCTGTCTGGTCTCCTTCCAACAGGCCCAAATTCAGGAGGAATTCCTCAGTATGCTCTTGAATTATAGCTGAACTACTCAAAATGATTTTGTCTCAACTGAGGTAGTTAAAAGTTTAGATGAAGCCAGTACCTTCAGCCTTCCCATAGAAGTAGGGGAGAGGAGCGTAACTCTTCAGAGGGTGATTTATCCCAACACTGACACTTCTTGTACTGTCACAAGTATCCATTGAGATTTCAGGCAGGTAAGTCCAATATAGTCTATCTGCTAAGTTGACTTTCAGAAATGTCACTTCACTGAGCTATTTTGGGAAATGCTATTCATTTTCCCATATTTTTTTCTAATTTCTTTTTTTTCTTCACTCATGTCATAGAATATTAAGCATCAGATCTGGTTACTGACAGTTGTTGGAACACAGTTTCCTTCTAGGCAGCTGCTTCTCTGTTGCATCAAGGCCCCTTCACAAGGCTGCTATTGTCCGCTGTAAATATTTTTATTTGAAATTCAATGGAATCTGAATATCTGTTGCTCTGTGTTCTCTCCTAAATGTGTAGAAATACTCTGTTTTGCAGACTTGGCAAAACAGACTGCACCTTTCTTTCATGACACTTTGTTCTCAAGAGGTAATATATTTATAACCTGTGTGTGAATAGCTAGCATGATCATACACAAGATTTGAATTACTTGATTTATAGAAAAAAATAATCAGTTTTGCAAGGAAAACTTTGCAGAGGGACCTTAAAAATCCAATTCACCCATAAGCTTTAAATTTAAAAATAGAAACTTGAAACAAGTTTATTTCTTTAAAGGCTAAGTGGTGTTGCGAGTCTTCTCTTTCTTCTCTTCTAAAGCAGGTGGTTCCGTGGGGAAAAACAGCGGTTCTGGGACTGCCCAGATTCGGAGCGTCTCTTCAGGCTCAGAGGTGCCGAAGGCCGCTTCTTGCCGCATGCACCGACGTTGCCCATGCTTGCCGCAGCTTGCTGCCGCCTGTCCCCCATGGATATTTGCAGCTGCCTGCGCCGCACACTGCAGCTGCATCCGGCTCGGTCGCTACCGCTCGCCGCCTGTGCTGCGTCCGCCCCGCTGCCCACAGCTGCCGCCGCTCGCCTGTCCATGCCATGCTCACTGCTGGCCTGATTCACAGTTGTGAGGCTGGGCCAGCCAGACCCATTTCACATAGGCGCGGTAGCGAGCTACAGCACTTCTCCAGCTAGATGTGGCAGCGGTCTGCGCTTGGGGCGGCTCCTGCTCAGTTTCCTGCCCACGGTGGCTGTTCCTGCAGTCTTTCCAGTGCAGCCTTTAAACTGACGAGTTACAAGAAGGATTCCTCAGAATAGTGTTCCAAGATAGTTTAATAACGTCTCCTGAAGGGAACTAGAACCGAAGAACAGAGAACAAAGGAAGCATGGCGTTTTTATGCTGTAGTTGATCAGGGGCAGAGGGCTCGGAGGCTGGACAAGGGAGGGATAAGGGTGTAGGGGCCAATGGGAAAGATCTGAGGGAGTGACTGTAAGGGGAGCACAAATGGCATAGTGAGTAGAATGGAACCTTCTGGAAGTGGGATGTTTCACAGGGAAAGATAGACAGGTGAACAGACAGAATTGAGTCTAACAGGTAACCAGGACGCAGAGAAGCGCAAGGAGTCTCGGGAAGAGGTCTCTCTGTTTCCCCTAACAGGAGAGCATAGGCTATAATTGGACTAATCTCTTCAGTGCCCCCTCCACTGCTCTGGCAGTGGGGGTGCAATGACTCCCACATTCTTCCACAGCTCTTACTCTGAGCTTCTTTTCATGTAGAAGATACCTTCTCCAATAAGTTACATTCTGACAATACTAACATCGCATTGTTCTTTTCCCAAATTAATAAATTCCCTATCCTGCAAATAGTTCTTTGCTTCCATGCTCCTTTGTTTTCATGTTTTGCCAAGCATTTGATATCAATAAAGACAAATGCTGTCACATTGCCAGAGTAATAGAATGCTTTATTTCTGATATGGGTTGCTTTTTTTTTTCTAGCACTGGTTTTAACTAAAACAATACTAATTTGCTGAGTTTCCTTCTCCTTTGGTTTAGGGTTTGGGGTTGCTGCTCTGCTTTCTCCCCCCCTCCTACCATTTTGGGTCTCACTAAAGGTGGCAAAGCTTTCATTTCTTAAAAACCTTCAACACAGTTTCTACATAATGGGCATCTGGTGGGGGTTTCCTTGGGCTGCCAGGCTGCAGGAACTTCTTAATTGTAGGCATATTGCTCATTTTGGTTTTAAACACCTAAAAAAAATTTAAAAAACAGAATGAGAGAGGAATTCCAGCCACAAAAATGTGATTTACACAGCATGGGGAGGTGATTACTTCAGGAGTGACCTCTAGCTCCTGAATACAGCATGCTCAGTAATAAAATTACCTGCAACTGAGGAAACCCTGACAGCACAGCAGGAACTTTTTCCTCCACTGCTAAAATGGCTTCCATTAGCTGAACATCTGCCCAGCTGAATTTGTTGCCCACAAGAAAGTCTTGGCCATGTTGTTTCAAAACCTGGAGAACACAAGAAAACGTTGGCTGCAGATGAGAATGGGGCGTATGGGCATCCTTTGCAGCTAAGCCTCACAGCACAGCTGCAGACCTGAGCAGAAATTCTATCTGAAATTTCAGGGTGGACTTTTCAGCTGAAGCTGAGCCTAAATCATTTCACTATTGCTGGGAAAAAATGAAGTTTTGTTCATTTCGTGTTCTAGTACACAGCCTACAAACTTTGGTCACTCAGTAATGATGAATGATGATGGGCACCAGAAACAGAAATTAAACCACATGCTTAGGTAGCCTAGTAACAGTCCTAGAATTAGAAACAGCGATAATGGAGGAAGTAACAAGCAATTTAAGGAATTCATAGAACTCCCATTTAGATGTTTCATGTAAAGTGATGTCCAATGTTGATATCAGGAAGCAAAGTAAAGAAAATCCCTGCCTTTGGGAACAGGTTGTTTTGCTGTTAAGAACTTCTGTGATGTTCAGCCTTTATTATTCTTTTCCAGCAAAACTAGATAAATATTACAAAAGTGGGAAATACTGCCAGATGCATAAACCATATGGGTTGGGTTTGTTGTTTTATACATCTATGACTGTTGTTTTACTAAAGTACTCCTAATCTCTCTACCTGATTTGTTTGCAAGGGATTTTTGCATTCCTCTAGTGAAACTTTTCCAAATGCAATTAAGTATGGCAGAGGGATGGGCTCTAAACAAAAGTAAGTATAGAACTGTTCCTTCAAGAAAAAGAATCACATGTGCTTGCTTTCACTTTAGTGAAAAGTTTTTCTGTACAGCTGAGAACATACTGCTTTGCAGATGTTCAAATACCACAGCTGTGACTAAGTAAGCCAACAAAGAGAGGAAAACGTGCTGCTGTATTTCTCCTTCTTTGAGACAGCCAAGATAGCTGACGATTGGGAACTGACCTACACTACACATTCTTATTTTGCAGAAACTTTTTGGATAATCGCAAATATGATAGACACATACTTGTTGTCACTTACCTTTTCAAAGACTGGAAAGTACCTGTTAGTTGCCCTGTCCTTAATTGAGTCAAGATTTTTCTCCTTTGCATCAGGTGGAGAGAAAGGAAACATCAAAATCATTTGCATCAGATCTGCTATTCCTTCCACATACATGTCAATCCTATTGTCAGGGGAAGATGGTAGAAAAAAAGCACAGTTACTTCATCTGTTCTCCAATTAACTAAGGCAACTTATAGGAATTTTATATCACCAACACAGTGCCAATTTTCACAGCCAAAACTAAGCATGAACTAAGCCTGAATATTTTTCAAAAAGAATAAAAGCCTGTTTTTGTTTAGGAGCATTTCAGAAGCAGTGGTTAAAACTTATTGTTAGCCTTTTTGATCCCTTTGTACTGGATTTACAGGATGGAATTTGGTTTATATAATGTAGCTATCAAATAGCAGATTGTTCTGTAAGTGATAGGAGGTGTTACGTACAAGGCTCTCTCCTTCAAGTCTTTCCCATAGAGATTGTATTTTCCTGCTATGTAGCTGAGGATGGCTCTGGTCTGCACCATCTTCATCCCATCGATCTCAACCAGGGGCACTTGCTGGAAGAGCAGGAATCCATCTAGGGTGGAGAGGTGAAGGAAAGCCTGTTAGTCCCTCCTAGACTGCAAGCTGTACAGGAGAGTGAGGCACTGAGCACATTTCTCTTGCAGTGTAGGAGACCACTGATGTCTTGCTCTATCTGTAAGGCCCACTGCACTCAACTAACATCGTGGGAAAGATCAAATAGCCTGCATCACACTCCTGCAGCGAGGTCACCACAGTGCAGCTGGGCCCTGGGCTTGACAGCATCGCCAGAGCTCCACCGGCTGGTGGGAGCTGGCCCTGCCTGTACCTCTGGAGCCTGCCTCATGCTGGCAGGAAAAGCCTGAACCAGCACTTCCAACCCCAGGAGTGGGAAGAGAATAAAGACATGTGGTAAATCTGAACTTTAGACAAATCCAGTTATTTTGAATGCAGATCAATTCCCTGTCAGGGACATACACATGAGTAGTACTGCAGCAAGGCCAAGCTGCTGGAATACAAGAAGGGGTTGGGCCACTTTAAACATCCTGAACCTACAGAGCTAGAGGCAGAGACTTAAACACCAACAGCTGTCACAGTAAGTTCCACACAGTCACTCTAGGACCAGAGTTTGAGTGTCCCCATAGATTTTATAGTGTCATTCTACAAAAATTTAGGCCTATTTAGAAACATCTTTGTTTCTAAACAAAGTCTCATTTTGTGCTGGTATGGTAGGAGCAATTATGTGAGCTTTCAGTGAGGCAGCTCGGAGAGCTAAGTAGACATAGAGATTTAGCATTGCAAAGTCAGTCTATTCTAGACCAGTCTTCTGCTGGACTAATTCACTGTTTTTGGAGACACCCACTTGTCCATTTACACACTAAGGGCATCCAGAGAACAATCCAGCCCTGTTTATAATCACTGAACTCCAAATCCAAATAGGCAGCTGCCACTTGCATTGCTCAAAGTTAATGATTTCTTTTAATTGCTCAATTTTTATCTATTTGGTGAATCCTTCTTTCAGATATAAAGGTTCATTTTAACAGGCACATCTGCCTGCCTTTTCTTCCAGAGCTGTTAAAATATGGCTGTTAAAATTGCTAGGCTAGAATTAATATCCTTCACTTGTTCTGTATTATTAATATACAGCTAAAATTCAAAGATTAGTTCTCTCCGCAGCAACAAATAGCCTGTATTTGTTTCTTGTAGACATTCACAGAAAGATCATGTGTGTTCTTGTCTTTTCAGAACACACCTCTGCATCTTAAGGACTTGGTTCTATCTAGCAGAAACAATAGAATGGGAAAACTAATCGATCTGGAAGGATATTCTTCAGCAGAAAGATGTGAATTAAAAAATAAAATTTGTCTTTCTGGCCTTTGACAAGAATCAATGCAGCAAATATGACTGAACTGAATACAACATTTGTTTCTTATCTACAGAAAAGAAGAGTCCATCTTAAAATCAGTAGCAGACTGCCTTTCCTTCCACGTTTTGCAGGGAGAACCACTTCACATAACCACAGCATAGAAAGCAGGATTAAAAGCAGTTTACCAGCAATTTCAGGGATTGGATTGTGCTGTCCAAAGGTGGTCTGTGGAGCATACATTAAAAACCGATCACCTATTATTTGTAACCAACCAGAATAGCTCATTGATACCCAGGTTGCACTTAGGCAACCTGTGGCTGCACAGACTGTGCCAGGCTAGGCATCCCTCAGGCCAACAGGTACAGGTCTGCCCAGGCCAAAGCTATTTAGCTCTCTTTGCCTCCAAAACAGCCATCTGTCTGCAAGCTGCCTGTTGGGAACAGCCCCTGGCCCAGGCATCACCCTGATGCTGCCGGGGCATTGCTTGGAGGATCATCAGCTGGGATGGGCCAAAGTCATGCCTGGGCCAGTCTAATGATGTGGTAGTGTCTAAACACAGGAAACCCCGTCAAAAAACATATTGCAAGGGAGAGGAAAAATGTTTAAAGGAGAACTAATGTGGAGTTACTCCTGTTGAGTCCTGCCCTGCACAACTGGCAACTTTCCAGGGGTTCCTTTATCAGGATGACTAATTTATCTGTCTTTTCTCAACCCATTCCATTAAACCACACCTTTTTTTCTTTGTGTTCTCACCATTTCAAGGTCAATATATAGACATGAAACGTTTGATCTTCTTTATAAAACTTCCCTATCCTTTTTACCACCATTTAATTCTTCTCTCTGGATATCAATAAGCTCAGATACAATCCCGGTCACAGTATCGCTCTTTCTAGATAACCTATTCTTGTGAAGGATATACAGATTTGGGCTTTCAGTACCTGTGCTCTTACATTTAAAGCTATAATTGGTTTGTGTAACTGCACTATCCTCCCACATTGTAAGAGTCCCAGCCAACAGGATCTGCAAATCTCATCTACTTAATACCACTTCTATTTTATTTTTGTTCATTTTAGTTTTTCCTGACAGAATTTCTTTAGACACAGCTTTTTCTGTCTGAGCTCAGACACAATGCAGGCAAAGTCCTCTTCCACGTCTCCTTGTATGGCTTGGCAAGCTCAGCCTGCTCTGAGGTTTCTCTCACGTGTCTTGAGCAGCAGGTAAACTGCGGGGCATGTGCACTCTCTGCTGCTCCTTACAGTCCCAACTCCTTCCCCATCGTGGCAGGAAGGTCTTCTCCTTCCAGGGTGTCTGTAGAGGGGTTCACTGCTGGATTTCTTCTGACCAGATATCAAGGGCAGTGGCTAGGGGTCTGCACTGGTGTGTGGAAAGAACTGGTCTTGCTCCCAAGGTTGGCATGAAGCCTTTGTGGCATACTGCTTGCACCATGTCAGGCTTTCCACAGGTCTCCCTTCAGGCCCCCTGCTTTTTAACTAGGGGAAGCTTTACATCTCAGGCTCAGGGAGTTCTATTTGCCCTGGACCAAAAGTGTGCCAGATACCATGCTAACAATTCAACAGCATAGGTAAGTAAGTTGTATTAAATAGAAGTGTTTGACTGTTTAACATACTACAATAAACACAATCACTGAAGCTCTGGATTTTATCTTATAGCAGTTATTTGGCACTGGAAATAAGAGGTTACTCAAAACTAGTATTGCACTATTCCAGATGTGCACCTAAAAGTTTCCACTGGTTTAAATAAACTATTTCCAAACCACAAATTTAGCTAGGCTGGACAAATATTTTGAAGGACTAAGCCTCAGGTGTCAGGATTCTTACCTTTGATTAACTTGTCATACTGCTCTTTTGTTTCCAAATAAACCTCTTCAAACTGAAAAAGGAGTGAGAATAGCATCACAGTGCTGTATTTGAACATTTTTATTAATTGATAGCACATAACCATGCACAGAACTGCTGAGTCAAGCAAAAGGTAATGGGCCAGATCTTCAACTGCACTGTCTGGGTGCAGGTGTCCCGAGGATCCCACACACGCCCTGACAGCTGATGGGAAGCAGAAGGAGGGCCTGGCATCAGGGCACTGATTCAGAAATAACCCAAGACCAAGCACAAAAAGTACAGGCTTCTACAGAAACAAGACAGGTTGGAGCCAGTGCCAAGGGAAGCACAAGGTACATCAAATATTTCTAGCCCCACCCCAGCTTACACACATTGTAACTGCAAACTTAAGACTGAGTTAAGGTGGTTTAGCACATCTACAAAATTTAATATTAATAAAAGTCCTTTAAATAAATCCCCATTTTGTCCCCTTATGATTAATTACTTCAGGAGATTGATACAACTTCTAATAAACTCTAAATGCCACTGAGTTTGCATCCCAAGAATCAACCATGGAACAAGGTAGTTACGAACATGCAGTGCCACTGGACAAATTAATTTAGCCACCCTCGTGCAGCTTTCATCCTCCACATGCATGTTAAATTGTCCTTCCCAGAGGAAAGTTGAGAACACCAATCTGTAACATGCTACTGAAAATGTCAACCAACCTCCACACCAGCTGCTGCCAACAGCCATCGTACAGGCTCCATTCGCCCCCTTCCATTCAAGTAGGTAAGCCTGGGCTTCCCCGACATGTTCCTGAGCTCCGGGTTCCCTAAAAGATATTAAGCAGAAAACAGTATCTCATAAAACTGGTGTAAGCACCATTATTTTGAGGGGAGATAGCACTTGTTACTCTCACTGTGCCTGTTGAAATTTAAACTTCTTTTGGTTCAATGAGAAATGAGAGACAGACCAGTGACACCACACAGCCAGTGCTACAAATGGAAAGATGTGTGAATCTGTAAAGCCTTCCCCAGTGCTGCCAGGGAGGTTTGTTATAATTGCAAGCAAACACAAACATGTTTAAACAAGTGGCATGAGTCCCTAGCTACAAGGAACACTGCTGCCTATGAGAACAATTATACAAAGCCACTGAAAATCCTACCGCATCCTCAGAGTTACTCACTTACCCTCATTGCCATCACCACTGAAAAGATGAAAAGAAGGAAAGGAAAATATGTTTTACCAGTAGGCTGAAGTTTGTCTAGCTTTGTTTGCCGTAAGTGCATTTTGCAGCTCCATATGCTGTCCATTTCTTCCCTCAAATAGGGGCAAAGGAATTGCTGATATTCCCTTTATTCCATGAAACAGGATGAGCTTCCTTGGCTGTCCTGCATGGCTACAGCCAGTCTCCTTGCTGCTTATGGCAGCCTTGAGGTGTCCCCTGAAGCCAGATATGGAACCTGGCTGCATTGGCTTCAGGTGCCCTCAGAGGTACACCCCAGGCACAGGGGCTGGCACAGCAAGGCTGCCGATGCTCTGCTGGAGCCGTGCCTCTCCCGGAGCATGCGGCAGAGACACCATGTCTGGACCGAGCTGTTCCACACGCAGGGACAACCAGCCGGACTGGCTCACACGGGAGCATAAGCATTTCTACATCCAGGCCTTAAGTCCTCTGTGCTTCATGCCCTAATTACTAAAAGAACACAACTAGCGTTCCCCTTCACAAAGATACTTGTATCATACACTTACCATCAGAAGGGAAAAACCCCCTTTAAAGTAGATATCCTAATCCTATCCTTATGGCTCAGAGTGCCTCACTTTAAAAAAATTTCCAGATGATTCCAGTTTTCTCAGAGATAAAAGCCAAAGCTGCAACACTACATGTGTCCCACCTTGCATCTACTTGACATTTCTTATTTGAATCAGGGTCAGGACACTCTAGTGATATGTTTTCTTCAAGTCACAGTGCTTTGTAGGTGTACTTAAAACAAAGTACATTTGGAACATATTTTGCCAAAACTTGACTTTAAAAAACAAGGTTGAGAGTTCTCCCTTGAGCAATTCCTGTAAGAACCAAATCATGTCACCAGAATAAATAGGGGTATTTTGGGTAATTTAGTAAATATAATCCAAGTAGACATTAAGCAAAAAAGTATGTTCAGTTTTAAAGTGTGAATAGCTGTTCCTAATTACAATGTTTTGCTTCTAGGGACAGTGTTTTATTAGTTTCTGCACCTTGTGTGACTAGTTTTCACTGTAGGGCAGCTTATCAACATAGTTCACAACAGCTAGCTAGTGCTTCTTTCATTATCATACTTTTAGCTACGCTGCATCTGTATCATTTCAACACACATTGCCCCAAGTTGTAATGCGCAGAAACTTACAGTAAATAAGACTTTTCTGTTAACTAAAAAAGCCAACGACTGAAGTATCAAGTGCATGAAACTTAATCGTCCTGGAAATATTACCTTTTGTTTGCAAAGGAAGAGCAGAAGTAAGAAGCCTCAGGGATCATTTTATATGAACAAGAAATTCTATGTGGCATTAAATTATGTGAGAAGTGCAATGACAAACATAGAATTAAAACTTGTCATAAGATTCTTTTTTTTTAAAATTAAAAATAACTGTCAGTGGATTTTAGTTACCTTAAGCTTCCAACACAGAAAAAAAACAACAAACCAACCCAAAAATTCCTCTTGGCTTTTGGTTAAAAGTCGCCTCAATCTTTAGAACCACTGAATGCATCTCCATTGACTATACAGGGACCTGATACCTGTAGCGTAACAGGTAGCTGCCTGATAACATACAGGCAGCTACTTTGTTAGTGGGTCTGGACCTGAGCCTAGTCCGGTGGGCTCAGTGTAGTTGCTCATTCCTATGTGAGTACTGACACCTGAGATTCCCTGAAGGTCAGAAGATACAGCCCTCGACTCACTAGAAACTGGGCAACTTCTACCTTGGAAAAGCAAACCTATTCATCCAGACTCTCAACACCTTTTTGCATTTATTTGGGGAAAGATACAGCCTACAGAGGCAAGGCCTCAGGATTTCACTCAGACCTCCCCTATTTTTTCTAACTTCACTAAAAGACTTTCAGGATATACTGTTTAAAAAAGCAGATCCATTTTTTGATAGAATATATTGATGCTTTATAAGTAACCAAGTAATCTTGCATAGCTGTCACCCATTCCTTACTGTTTGCCTTAATTGAAAATGGTCATCGGGCCTGTCTGTGTAAGTTACAATTTGTGTAAGGGAAGTATAGCATATCTGTGTTACATTCTTCAGCAAGAGGAGTAGCTATTATCTGAAAATCATATTAAAATAATTCAAAATCTTCCCAGACCAGCTACTAAAAACAAATACTTTTCAGGAGCTGTAGGATTCTGCCATCCCTGCACAGCTCTTTCAAAGGAAAAGAAAAACCTCTGATACTGATAACTTAAGATGATGAAGAACCCATTCACTGGGCAGCACACAAGGCAGGCATTCCAAGATTTTGAAGCTAGCTGCACTTGCCCTGGGACAGCCAGACCGTGGTAAACTGTTTACCTTGTTTGCTCAAGAAGGGTGAGGAACAGCCTCTGGGATAGTAACTAACATGCTCACTGCACTACTCCTTTCACCTGGGGAAGGAACACAACTGTAGTAACCACCCATGAAGCCTAAAAGGCTCAAGCAGATTTAACAGATGCACTGTTTGTAAATCCCAGCCTGGAATTGTTATTTGTGCGTGGTCATATCATCTGAGCAGCAACTGGAATGCAGGTTACTGAATAACTACTGTGAATGAAGCAGTGGAAGCTTCATCACTCAGTCCAAAGCTGAGCACACATGCAGCTGAATTAATTGCATTAACAAAGATCTATTGGCTGTTCAAAGAAGAGACTGTAAGTATTTATGCTGATTCTCAAAGATGCATTTAGAGTCTGCCATGCCACTGGGCAGCCATGGAGGCTGTATGGGTTTATAACTTCTAGTGGAAGTAAATTATCAAATGCTCCATGAATTACTGAACTGTTGAAGCTGTACAACTGCCAGGAAAACATGCTATCGTTCATCAGCCAGACCATACACCAGGACAAAAAAGAGATAGGAAATGGTCTAACATACACTGCATGACAGCAGTACAAACCACCAGGCTTACAAGCAGTCTAGTGGTCTGACCTGGTGTTGCTTGCTCCTGAAAAGCTATGTCTGACTGCACCTGCTGAAGAGAACAGACTCTTGCAAAAGGTACAAATGGCCAAATGTCCAGGGAACGTGGAGAGCAGACATAGAAAACCTTCTAATTTTACCTAAGTAATACCTGACTCCCATAGCCAAAATACATCACTACTCAGGGCATATGGGGATTACTGCACTAACCCAGGCACTGATGAAGAACTGGTTCATGTCATGAATTTATGCTGCAGCCAAATAAGTAATCACATCTTGCATATGCTACCCTGATATCTAGCAAAGACCTCAACACAAAATTTGACTATATACAATTGTTTTTGTCTAAAATCCGTATTTCCACCCTATTTCCTATTGCCGCGTGAGCCTTAGTAACATGCCTGTCCTGAATTTCTCTGAGCATGCCTCTCAGGGATGCAAGAACAGTTTAAGAGATCATCCTCTTCCAGAAACAGCAGCACTCAGCATGAAGTGCTCTTTAGCCCTGGAGCTGGGATCAGAGTCCAGCATACCCCATGGGCCAGCTTTTCTGCTCTAACCTAGAAGAAACCAACACAGTGCTAGAGGTTGCACTTTGTCTCCTTGGCTGTTTTCTGGCTGCCTTGGTCAGCTCTGGACTGCACCACAGAATTAACTTCCTGGTTAAAACACACCTTGTGCTGACATTTCTCTCCTGCAGCTTCCAGCTGGTGAGTAACTACTGAGCCGCGTTTAGTCTACCTAGCACACAGACTAAGGAGAGCAGAGAATTTACATTATACCTGCAGATGCCCTAAAAAACTTAGAAGCAGTTTCACTTAAAAATAATCATGCAAATGCTTTAAGAAAAAGGAATTTGTAAGTTCTTGCTTACCTCTTGACCTTAACTCAGACTCCACCCAGGACAGGCAGCTTCCCCAGGGCTGTTTAAACTCTGCAGCTTGGGGGAGTTTCCAGCCATATCCAATTAGAGGAAAAAACTCACAGTGCTCTTAAACTGACACAATCCAGCTTAAAGAGGTATGGCTCTGGAAATCAACACCCAAGGTAGAGACGGTCTTTCAGTTTGCTGATCTGACTATACTATGACAGTAACCTCATAGTTTCTATGGTAGCCATCTATTCGAACCGTTCTCTTGGAATTTTGGGGGCATTTTACCCAAATACAAGAGCAAAACATTTAAAAACACTGAGAAATTTATTGATTTTTTTTCTTGGTCATATTTAAGGTAATAGTAATCATTTAAAGAAAAACCACTAAATTTATTTAACCGAGGCTTTTTAATTATTTACCAAGTTTTTATTTTTGCTGCTGTATGGCACAGAAAAATTACCCAAAATATGGGATAACAGGCCTCAATTACTTTGAAATACAGTATCAAGCTTACTTGGTATGAAAAATAGATAAGCAGTTTATGTCACAACTCACCCTATGTCTCCAGGCAATAGCATTAATTTTTGAAGTTGAATGTACATGGCTAATACGCAGAGATTAAATAAATGATTATTTTCTTACCCACGAGAAGTAACTGTTTCAACTTTTCTATCTGTATTTCAGCTCAAAATCCCAAAACTTAAAGTGGATGTGAACAGACACAAGGATAGCATAGCAAATGTAAAATGGGATTTGGGTGCCAAGATGAGGTTCTTTCCTCTAGCACAGGCCCACATGTGATGTTGGGCATTATTTTACACCCCTGCAGCAGACATCAGTACAACTGAAGATCTGTTCACAGAATCCACACTGTTATCAAAACTGTATTTATCTAAAGCCATGGCTGTGCTAACACAACACCTCACTATGGGGAATCTCAGGACCTAAGTCTCCAGGTAACTGTTTCCTCACAGCTGGAGTTTTGTGATGGTTTCTCTGCCTGGAAGTCTCTTCTAGAGGATGCACTTCCCCTAGAGGCTTCCTGCAAATTTGTAGTTTATGTGCTTTGGAGGTTGATGCTGTCAGCAAAACCTAACTGTATGGTGCTTCTTTACGCTTTGCCTAATTCTAACTCTCTCTTAAGTTCATAATGTACTGAGTAAAGCATAACACTAAATGCATGCTTCTGTATTTTTTCTATGTCAAACCCAGTTACTACGAGGCTATCCTACAGAAAATTCCCAAATATGGGTCAGAAGTCCAGCAGAGGCCCAGAACAGTTCCCAGCTGGCAGCATAGGTACCCTGTTTTGGAAGGTCTGAACACTGTGTAAATGCATGCCATACCAAGCTGGTTGGCAGCAGTGCCAGCCAATGATCCCTATATGCCTAAACCTGTAATGCAGATGTGGCTACAGCAGGATTGTGGCACACACAGATAGCTGAGTAAGAAAGGAGCATTTGTTCACACCTATCCACGATGGCAGTATTGAATCAAGATTAATCTATTCCTGCTTTTGAGGTCTCTGGTATCAGCACGCACCTGAGTGCAAGAGTTGGTTCAGGAACAGAGACCACAGAAAGGCGTGCATGTAACTGTAGTCTCTTTGTCCTCTCTGCTGTCTCAGGTGCTGCCAAGGACAGCAGTAGGCTTGGCTGGCAATGAAGAATGGGAGGAAGAGGTCCCTAATTTAAGGCTTAGGGATGACTGAGTGGTCAAGCACAGCATTCTGATGCTTTTTGGATTTGCTGAATATGGCCACATCCGGATTTGACTATTTTTCCCCTTCGACACATTCCTGTTTGATAGAAAGACTTTCCTCCTCCTTTCTTTATTTTGCTTCCAGCACAGCCTTTCATAATGTAATTACAAAGCTCCTTTGGAATCTGAATGTAATCAGATCGATGAGGTTGCTGCTATTTATAACTTGAGTAGGTGTTCTGTAAACCTCTGGAGAAGAAAATAAGTTTCTTTTAGGCATGATTTGTTAAGCCACACCCATGAGTATTCAGGCAGCAGGCATGGGGCCCAGGTGCCACTTAAGTGATCTGGGGTTGGGCAGAGGCAGATTTTAACTAGTGAGTATACCATGCCCTGGCATGTCACATTCCCGCTGTGCTCTGTGGCCACTTCCTTGTACTGTAGATGAGGCAAATTCAAAGTCTTTTCAAAATGTACCTACCTGCAGTCCTCACAAACCACTAAGCAGCTGGCTTGGGGGATGATGCCTGATAGCAACATCCTCTCAGAGGTGAGCACAGGGTACGTCACTAACTGCCACCAAGGAATTAAACACTGAAGGGTGGGAGGATTCTCCACATGCTGCTTATTGCACTCCTAACCTGAAGTACAACACCAATGTGATAAAAAAAATTAGAGTCCACATGAATAGTTAGAACAAGTCATCTATCATTTAAGCCTAGACTTGCTGCAAACCTTCAGTGACTCCTCTGGTTCTGTGCCGGAAGCTTTACTGACCACCCAAAGCAAGGTTAACCAAGCCTGTGTTCACCCTCACACAAATTTTTCTAAGCTCTTTGGCTCTCAGCTGATCCACTGGCACAGAAAAGTCAGAAACCTGTAACCCTAATTCTGATTTATACACACTGTGAGAAGCGTTTAAATGGAGAGCTGGTTTTCAGTACATTGTTATTTGGATTGTTTAGTCTTTATTGACTTAACTATCTCAACATGGTCAAAGGGCTGATTTATCAAGGCAGGAGATAGGCAAGATCAAGGTTTCAAAGACAACTGAAACATACCTTCAGTAGTACAAATTTCATTGTGAAATACTTAACTTAAATAGCTCATGTATTATAATTACTTCATATTTTGGTAGAAACTTGTATAAGTGTATGTTTCCTCTATTTGGTATCTGTTATGTTCTGGGAGTCTTTTTAGGACTCTAACTTTTTGAGCATTATTACAACTAAAACTACTAATAATCTAAACTTAGGTTTAAAGAATCTTTTTATTTTCTACTACTAAGAACAGGGCTGGGAAAAGCTCTACTCAAGCCAACAAAAGCCTGTGAAATCAGCTTCATCAGATGGTGGCTCAGAGCTGATGATGAGGAAGGAGGCAATTTCCTAAGAGCAGATAGTACAACTTCAGAGAAAAGCAGATGCAAGTCAGATGATACAAGCCTACAAGGCAAGGTATAAAACCATACAGTGATCAATACTGGGATAACTGGCCTTTCACCGTTTAATCTTTTTGCACTGGAGAGCAGCTTAGCACCTAAATGTTCAATATCTTTCAAGATTTCACCACATTCATTATATCCTTCATACTACTTTCATCCATTTAAATTCCTGGCCTCAATGGCATCCTCTAACAATGAGGTCCACCATCTTATTGTGAAAATGTTGCTTTTCATTGCTTGTATTTTGCTGCTTTTATTTAATTGTCTTATTCCACTTCTATTGTAAGATAAGGGAGATGAAAGCCCTTCTCTGTCTCTCTTACTGAAATCACATGCATAAAAAATAATTTATCTAATAATTTTTGTGACTAATTGATTGGTAATTCACTTCTCACATGCATTTCTCAGCTCCGCTTTTTCTTTTTTTATTCTTTGTATTTTACTCTCTTGGCTATATTTCCCAATACTTTCTTGATTACATCTGCATTCTGTAAGAGCACAAGAAACTGCCAAACATTTTGTCTTCCTCAAAACTTGAAATTAATAAGTGTGTATAACTATTTAATTTCCCACAGAAAAGGAAACTTGGAGAGAATAGAGGGCACTTTCTCTTCCACTATCAGGATCTTCCATCAGTTGCTGGACTTCTGTCCACTGAAGTGTGACAGATACGAAAGATTGTAACCAGCTTGATTCAAGAGGAAAAATGTTTAGAGGAATTAAAAAACTAATGACTTTTCTGAGTTTTGCTCCGGAACAGAATTGATGAAGTTATTAACAATATAAACCTTCATTTCAGGATTATTTCTGCATCCTTAGTCAGTTCTTTAAGTTGCACATTTACAACAGTTGTTACATTTCCATTAAAACTATGAATGTCAGACTACAAATATCAGAAGAAACTGGAGATATGGTACATGATAAATAAAAAGTGAGAGGAAAGGTAAGTGCATTGGGTCAGATACAAACCTTCATGTGCTTTTGTTCCCTTGTTCTCAAGGGGAAGTTCTCAATGCAAGTTTGATAATGGAATAGGAATCTGGCTCATCTTGCCCAGATAGTTAGCAGCACCATAGACCTCAGCGCCCAGCTCACAAAAGCACAGCTCCCTTACACATACATAAGCCTCTCTTCATCAGCCTGCATGGTGAGAGGTTAAACTGAATGTATGTACACAGAGACCTGGACTGTCCTTACCCTAGCAGGAATACTGAAAGGTGGCTTTGGTGTGCTTGAGAAACATGCTGAAACTGTCTATGGTCTGTATACACAAGGTAATAAAGTTGTAAGAGTAAAATATAGTACATACTTTCATGTTAGAAAAGTGTTGATCGGGATATGTTTCACTGCTGAATGTGGAGATTCCTAATCTACATCGGTATGAGCAGAAAGGACACAAAAATCTTTAGGGCCCAAACTGATACGCTTCAGTCGTCTGTTTTGAAGAGGCATCCCTTGTGCTTCAAGGGCCAGGACACTATCCAGCTAGTGAAGTCTTACTCTCTCTGTCTTGTAGGGTAAAAGTAACCCCCAGACCCTGGAGATACACGTTCTCCAGCCTCAGTCCTACACTACCTTCATTTTAGCATCTGCTACTATTAACAATAAAGAACCATGGTACTAGAAAAGTAGTGTGCTCGTTTAATTAAGACCCACACACTCCTGTTACATCTCTGTTTTGTTGTGTGGGCATACTTTGAGAGAATGTATGTTATAAACCGACAGAGCCAATTTGCAATTTGATTCATGGATTTATTGAGAATAGCAAGCAAAGCAGTGCTGGATGGCCGGGGAGTCTGCACTCCACCAACAGCTCGCAAGTTGCTGCTTTTCGGTTCCCTCTTTTATACAGTCTTTTGTTTTGTTTCTGATCGGTCTCCTCCTGGTTTTGTTTCTTCGTTATCGCGTAAGCTTTGTCAAACTGTGCATGCCCTTGCTGTTACTAGGGGGTCATCTTCCTCTTTCTGGTGGTCTTAGGATGAAGGTGCGGAGTCTCCCTCGCAAGAGGACGCATATGTGCTACATAACCGCATCCTGCTGCTAATCCCTTTATCCTTAGTTGGCAAATTTACAGTATCCTCCTATTGCCCCATCAGCAGTTTCACAAGTATCACAACTACATACGTTACATTGATTGCTTAAACACGAATTACATAAACACCGTTCCTTGTTATAAGAAAATACCTATCACATGTAGAACAAGATACTGTGAAAAATATGAAAGTTACACTGCTTATTTCAAAGCTGCCTCTGTGCAACCCATTCTGAAACTTTCTCAGAAATAATTGTTCAAATTAGATTTTCAAAGCAGTCCAGAAGAGTTGTCTCCCAGATCACCCCTTGACTAATGTTCTCCTGCAGCAAAACTGTCTGCTGAACAATAGCAAGAGTCAAGTAAGGTAACTACTTCCTTGAGAAAGTGAGTGGAAGGATACTCTGCTTGAACTAATGTGTATCCGAGTAGGCTGGCAGGGCTGGGGTCATATGTACTAAGCTATGGCATCTGAGGCTGAATGATGAGATGAAGCTCCTTTTCTCTTGCCAGAAAGGCTAACATTCCATTCCATCTTCTCTTGGATGACGTTCCCAGCTGTGAGATTACATGGTACTGCTGCAGCGTTGAAATTGGTCTGAAATGGAAAGCAGTAGTTGCAGGGTAAGCAACACAAATCTGGAGTATAACTAGAAAATTGTCCCCAGTTCTACATTAGGATTAAGTGATGCCTACAGCTAGGTAGTTCTTGGGTCAATGTCAGAGTGAGACATACAATGATGCTATTTGAAAATTCCCACTGTACACCAAGGTCACATTAGCACTTTCAGATGCCAGTGGCACGCTGGGAGCTGACATAGATCTGATTATCCACTGTGTTCTTCAGCTCCTCCTCCTCTGAGTTCCTGCTTCTCACATCAGTGGGAATTTAGGCAAAGTGCATTTAACTAGACTAAATGCCTCTGGTTTATTAATTCCCAGTATGCATACTGATTCAGATCACTGAGTTTCAGCTTTCCTACCTATTTTATTTACTGTGAAATGTGATCATTTTTCTTCTCATTTTTCTTTTAGCCCTTTTGATAAAAATGTGAAATAGAGAAGTGCCAAGAATCTAGTTGCTCTCTTCGCCTACCTAACATGTAGTTGCAGAGGAGCCAGGACCAGGCTCTCCTCAGAGGACCATAGTGAAAGTAGAAGAGACAAGAGGCACAGGCTGCAGCACGAGAAATTCCAACAGACATCAGCACTGAAACAAAGCCTGGAAAGGGCTGCTGGAAATGTGTATATATATGCTTTTTTATGCCCTGCACTCCAAGGTGGCTTCTAGTCAGATGCTCAGAGGTTAACCATGCCTTACAGATAAATTGCATTCTGATGGTATTATTTGTTGCCACTGACTCCAGAAGTAGTCCCATGTTAAAAACGAGCATCTGGTGCTTAGAGGTTTGAGGTTACTGCACCAGGGTCTGTCCTTCAGGTCGTTCTCACGGAGGGTGTACTTTTCGGGCTCTGCGGCTGAGGATGGCTCCGGGATGCACCGCCTCCCTCACGCCGGCCCCCATCCGGGGCACCTGCCGAAAGCGCAGGGCCCCACCTGGGGGCAGGAAAAGTAATGTCAGGATAATGCCATGCCCAGAGCTCCCGAGTTGTTGAAAGGGAGAGAAAGAAGATGCCAAGGAGTTGCCTACGACTCGAATCTTCCCCAGCAGCATATAAAATAACCTTTCCTAGAAGCAAGTTTGGGATTTAATGCCAACTCCGAATTTCGGGTTCTGAATGCAGTATCTTGAGAACTCCTCTGCACCAGCAGTGCCCAGGTGTCCTGGTGTCCAGGTCCTACACCTCTTAAAACCTTCTCTTGGAGAAAGCTGTGGGCCACCACCAGCAGGTCCCAGTCATCCCCATGACCTGTCTGGAAACAGAAAAATGTGCTCCAAGAGTGCACCAAATGCTGTTTAAGTGGCATTCAGTCCACACAACCACTCTTGAGCTATGCTGAAGTTATCCCTGTCCCAAACACATCCAGTGTTGATGACAAGGTATAAGTACCAACTGTTCTTCTGCTCACATTCATTGCAGCAGCACCTTCTACATCTGCATCTTTGCTTGTGGAACTCTTGAGCAGCATTACACAACTCTCCTTATGTTGTGGAGAAAAAGTTCACTTAGCAAAGAATTATGATCAAAACCTACAGGGTTTTCCAAACTTTTCTATTAAACCAATGTGAGATTAAACCAAGGACTGAGCTGTAATTGCAATTGACATTACATTACCTGATAAACTACTGTAGGTCAATATCAACTTTGTATACGTGGCAATGAGGGAAATGTGTTTGTAGCGTTGAAAACTTCAATTGTGCTGAGGCTGGGGAGTCTGACGAGCCCTCAAGTGGGCAAGTTGTTGATCAAATATCGGATGAGTGTACTTACTACATCCCAGTGTCCAGCAGCACTTTATTTCTGAACCAACCGCTAACACAGGAATAAACCGGTGCCATTAGAGATTGAGCACGTCTTTTCTTGTAAGCCATGTCATTAATGAAGAACTATAAATAACAAACATGAAACACCAAGATAACATCCTGCAGAGCAGCTTTTCAAAACCTAAGTGCCATTTGTTGAAGTGATTAAAACCATTTTAAATTCCTTTGTCTAGCTGACTGTGGAAACCATACAGTTAAAAAAAAGAGGAAAATAAACAATATTTTGAGTTTGGTTGGTACTAGATAGGAGCTATATCAGGTTTGTGTGATGGTTTACTACCTCTCCCTCACATCTCTATTCTCTTGTTTATAAATACAAGCAAAACATGCCTTTCCATGAGGTGTATGGGTTAACAAGGACCCTCCTCATATAAAATAGAAAGAATTTATCCTCAAAGGAAAGTAAAAATTACGTTTGCAAGCCCTAACTTTCATTCACGAGACAACAGGACAATGTGACTACATAAAAAGTTTATTTGATTAGTACAGGTCCCCTAGATACAGCAGTTAAGCAAAAACATCATTTGGCAGTCAGTTTATTTCCTAATTCAGTAATAAAAGTGCAGGTTAGTTATAAAGGCACAGTGTTGACATTTCAGACAAATCACTGATGTCCAGTAGAACTGGCAAATGAAAGACCTCACCTCTACTTTCTTTAAAAACTACTTGTTTCATTTGCCAACAGTGATATTAAAGAACAATAAAGGCCTACACTGGAAGCAATCATCGTATAAAAATCTGATTTGGATCTAGAAAAAAGTCCTCAAAAAGAGCATGACATGCTGAAGCTATCAGTCAGCAACTCACAATTCTCTTTTTTGCTATTGCACAGTCTCTAGGAAGACAGTGTGCTTGCTGCCATTTCACTTGCTTAAAATTACCAGAAAAAATCTTGAGATGAATGAAGAAGAAAACAGGCTAGTGTTGAAGTGTTATAAAAGATACCTGCCTACTGTATTTTGTCTGAGAGCACAACCTCCTGCCCCCTGAACACCCCTCGAACACCCTTTCGCCTTCCTTCGCAGCGTAACTGGACCTGTGCAATCTGGCGCTTCTCTTACAGCCTGTGGCCACACAAGCTAATTTGCCTTTAGATCGTAATACATGCGGAGAACTCTCCTGACAGTCTCCACATATTTATCATCAGGAACAGGTTTCCTCTGGCTTCCCGGTTCAAGAAATTTCTTGATTGTGGGGATGCTGCTCATCCTTGCTTTAAATGCCTAAAAGGCAAACAGTAAGTACATGGTGTTTAAAGAACAGAAAGTAACACAAGAAAAAACCCTATTTTACTGACATCCTTTAACAAGCTGTATGTGGAGACAAGACAGGAAATACAGTTTTAACCACGGATGAGTTTTACTCCCACCCACTTCAACCCTTTTATTTTCCACAGTAATAAATCAGCCCTCTGTCTTGTATTGATATGGGATGAAGTGCTAACAGATTTATCTGTGGTTTCTGATATGTACATTACTCAGATCAGTTCTTGTGATCCAGAAGATATCTTCTGCTTAAAGGTATCACAGAACTGGTGAGGAGAGGCAAAAAAAGGGAGGGTGCATTTCTTCAGATGTGTACAGGGCTTACTCCAGAAAATAACAGTTTCTCTAGATGAAACATCTTACAAGGCTCTTCCTAAAGTAGGACTTTGAAACATTTATCACATATACAGCCATATGAACATCTTGTTAGTGCAAGGTACCTGTAACTGAGGAAAGCCTGAGAGCACATCTGACTTCTTCTCTTCTACCATTAAAATGGCTTCAAGAAGATGAACATCTGCCCAGCTAAAATTGTTGCCAACAAGGAAGTCCTGCCCATGGTCATTCAAAACCTAGAAATGTCAGGGATGAAAACACTCAGGTGCATACAGCCAGCTGAGGTTCATGTTTTCAAAATGCACAGGCACACCTTCTTTGAAAATACTTTGTCTCCTTTTCACCCTTCTCTCCCATGCAGCTAACAGGGGGATCAGGGGATGTGCCAGCAGTCACTGATTATTTTAGGGCAGAAATCTAGAATGCCAGGGTTTTTCTTACTGATCCTTTCTTCCTATAGCCCTAGGTAAGCTTGTGTACTGGACTACAGGTACCTTCTTGGTATTCACACCTTTCAAGTTTTATTTATCTGGACATCTTCTATACATCGTTACAGCTTCAATGGGGAAATAGAGAGTATAGAAGAGGGGTGATCAGCCTAAAGCATTGGGGCCAAGATGCAACAAGTGCAATATAGGGCAGAATGCACCCTGGCAACTA
The DNA here is from genome assembly GCA_013400735.1 of Pomatostomus ruficeps. Lineage (NCBI taxonomy): Eukaryota > Metazoa > Chordata > Aves > Passeriformes > Timaliidae > Pomatostomus > Pomatostomus ruficeps. The sequence goes on from VYZT01008473.1 coordinate 23,630, forward strand.
CCTACAGGAGACCTGGCAAAGTGGAAAACTGTCTTTTCTTTAGTCTTTAAAATAGAGAAAGAGCTATGCCTGCTAGATCATCCTGTCCATGTATATTAATTTCCACTGAGAGTGCCTCTTGGGTCTTTCTCTCAACTTATCAGTCAGAAAAACACCAAGATTCCAGTATGGCTAGAAGTCAACAGCGATAACTCTGTATTACTGTGTTTAAAAAACACAGTAATACACAGTAATACACACAACAAGATGTATTTGAAATGTTAAACAAAGAAAACAATTAGCACTGCTTTTGCAATGCAAATTACTGTGGTGGGTTGACCCTGGCTGGATACCAGGTGCCCATCAAAGCTGCTCTATCACTCCCTTCCTCACCTGGACATGGGGAAGAAGATGCATTGAAAGGCTCTTGGGCACCCCAGTTTGTCTGATACTGCTCTGACCCCCCTCCAGCCAACAGACAGCATGGCTGTCCTGGTGTAAAGTGCTGCACTGACACTTTTGCTTCTGGTTGTGGTGAAATACCCAGTGCTCCCATTGTTATCCCTCCAGAATCAGGGAAGAAAATGCTCCTCCTACATACCTTTTCATAGACTGGGAAATACCTGCTTGTCGCCTTTTGAACTATAAAAGCACGTTGTTTCTCCTTATCCTCTGCTGATAAGAATGGGAACATCAAAATGAAGCCCATAAGGTCATCAGTTCCTCCAACATACATATCAATCCTTAAAACCAAAGCAAACAAAAGCCTTAAATAGAAGGCATCTTCGCAAGCAGAGTTACCTTATAGCTGTTTTAGGATAGTAAAACTTGAATTTCCCATCCCCCTGTGGTGGTGCATTACCCTCGCCTTCTTTCCAGCCTGAAGCGTGATCTGAGAAATGCTTTTTTAAGTGACCTCAAACACACTTGTTTGTGATACCCCATCATAGAAATTAGTTCTGCAATTAAAAAAAACATGTCACAATCTCAGTCTTACTTGTATTTGTAGTGCTTTTGACTCTTTACTTGCTTCATTGTGCAAGTTTAAACAGGATTGCACAGAGGCTGAGTGTAACTTTGGTGTTACAGACCACTTCACAATCACCAAAGAAACATACAGCACCACAAGGAGTCATTCCCAGCTGACTTAATTGTCTGGAGGTATCCACCTTCAGAGTTTCATCCAAAGTCCAAGTAGTGCCAAATAAATAAATAATGGGGTTGGAAGTCTGAAGCATACCAGGTTCTTCATCCAGCTAAATTATCAGTACAGCAGTTCTTCAGATTGTCTCTTTTCCAGAGCTGAGAGCAGGTTTTGTACTGTAGATGGACATTCAAAACGCTACATACTGAGATGGCCCAATCATATGTGTTTTTTTCACAGACACAACATCAGGGTGTAATTTCACATGGATGTAGTTTCACATGAAACCAATAGTTTTTCAACAGCTTTTAGGTGTTCTTTCCCCAGCTCCCAAAGAGCTAAACCACACACTTTTTACAGTGCAGTAGGACATCATGCAACCACAGATAATGCCAATGACAGTTCTTATTTTGCAGCCAAAAGTTAGAAACTAACCATTTCTTTCCAGAGTTTTCTGGTTACAAAAGTAATTCAGCATCTACATGCCGGTCACCTCTAGAATACCTGTGTCAGGCTGTATTAATCTTTCAACTAAGGCACAATAAACCCCTGACTCAAATATTTTTATGTGAAAAGTAATTGAGTTAGAACAAATCAGTTGGCTTGCATCTAACTGTGGCCTCTCAGGCTCACTGCAAGTCGTGTATCACTAAGGCTCACAGGTGATTCTGTGTGTGTGCAACTATGCAATTAATTCTAGATGCACCTGAGCTACTGTACTAAATTCAAAAGGAGTAATACTGTTACATACAAGGCTCTTTCCTTCAGGTCCTTCCCATAGAGGTTGTACTTTGCTGCAATGTAGCTGAGGATGGCTCTGGTCTGCACCATCCTCATCCCATCGATCTCCACCATGGGCACTTGCTGAAACAGCAGGGATCCACCTGAAAAGAAAGACAGACATTATTCAACCAATCTAGTAACTAAATGTCGGATTTCCTGCTGTCTTCAGAGGATCATTGTTTTTATGGTGAGCTGCTGTGTGCAGTCATTGTATTAAACTGGAGATCTTCCATGCAAAGAATAAATTAGAGTGGTGCAGACAAATTAAACTGAAAAACACAATTATTGTGGGTTACCATCTTTTCTTTAAAAAAAATTCACTGAAGTTGCAGTCAGGACTGTGTACAGCAGCTTCTAAAATGAAATTGAAGTGCACTGGAGACAATCACACTAAACATCTCAACTGTGTAAAAAGTGTCTATTTCTAAACAATGTAAAAAAATTCTGTTCCATTATTCAAACACTATTCAAAGCAAATGTTAGATTCACAGATTTCTCTCTTATGACCAATCTTTAAGCTGTGTCAGGACATAAAATGAAACTTTGGGATATATATTTTCTAGTTACTGAAGCCCATGGTTGTTTCTGGGACCAGGTGGGATGCATAGACAAATGGAGAATAGAAGAATCCAGAGGCCTGGAAAACCCTCCAGGTTAGAAAGATACTCAGTTTGCAATTTCATCTGTCCACATATGGAAAAAACCAGCCTCTGCAGCTGCTCATAGCTCACAGCTTTACTCTTCTGTGTGGAAAGGAACTCATATACAGTCTTCAAAGACTTCACATATCTTCTCTACATCTAGTTCACATGGACTCACCTTGCAGGAGCTTCTCATACTGGTCTCGGGTTTCCAAAAACTCTTCTTCAAACTGACAAAAGAGAGTGAGGAAGAAGAGGAAATAAGAATCTTTTCAAATTTCTAGAAGAGATAAACTTTTTAAGCACCATAAAATGAAAAGACTCTACATCATGATTCCTTCCATTCTAGATATGGCTCTAAGGGAGAACACACCAAGGACAGAAATGCTGGTAAAATCTCCTGGACTGTCACACTTGATAAATGCTGCTAAGGGCAACCCTAGCAGAAGAACGGACAATGAGAACTGGAGTGAGAATGGTTTGTTTGTATTAAACACACAATTTAATGTGAAACAATCAACTATACAGTCTAGGCTGTCCTTAAAATGCTTGCTGGAATGTGGAAAAAAAAGCTTTGCTCTGATTTGGGAGCTAGACAGGAAAAAATTCTTTGAAAGTTAAAACAAAGCTTTTACAAAATAATGTACAAGTAGCAAGTCCTGCAGGAAGTTTAGTACAGATGCACATTTCAGACACCTGAAGATGAATTATTCACAAGATGAGAAACAAAAAGATACAGAATTGCTGGTGATCAGATGGATGTAGTTATGTTGAACATGGTTGAGGATGGCTGCTCCAATCAGTGTTAGTTAGGGAGAAACTGACTTCAAGATTAAGACACCAAAGTTAGACATCTACATGTATGTGTTTGGATGTGCCATACATGTCTATCGTCAGTGCAGAACATGGAGACTAGAAAATGATTCAAGTTACCAATCCCTAAATGCCTTGCTCAGGCAGCCTCTCCCATAACATCTGTGCCACTCATGTTAGTAATCAAGACTTGCTATACTAGGGAAACCCCAGAAGATCAGGCATAGTAATATACTGCCAGTGTTCAATCACAGCAAGCGTGATCACAGGCTAAAATTCAGTACCCAAGTTTCTACAGATGAGAAGCTGAGAAAAGAATATTCCAAGGAAAATTGTAGTAATTAGTACCCAATAACAGCTCTTTTTTTAACTTAAAAAAAAAGAAAAAAAAGAAAGAAGAGAGAGGGACTTAAAACATAGGAACAAGTGTTGGAGGGAAGCAGATAGTTCTGTCTTCTGCAAGGCCTTCAAATAAAGACTGGCGGTCTTTTTGACATACTTGTATTCCTTGGCTCAGTACACAAGTAACTGTATGCACTGTAACAGCTTATTGTATAAAAGAGGACACTTAGAGCAAATACTAGTCCTTTCTGTCCTCAAACTGTATTACCAGTTTACCACCAAGATGGATAGCAAATTAATAAGTAAATTATATACCACTAGAAAAAATTATTTTCAAGTGGTATCTTCCTTCTCTGTTTTACCCAAGTATTTTTCCTCCTATGCAGAGACTTCTAATTTCCCTACACATGTGGTCAATTTGCTCACTTCACCCTGCTAAGCTTCATCTAAATGATGCAAGACACAACACAACATATTTTGTGTTACAACTTATTATGTAGATGCAGCCAGTGGAGTGAAAAATAAAACAAAATTCTCCTTGTGAGCATTCAACTGAAAACAGAAAGAATAGAGAAAGTAAATTGCTGTTTTACTGGGTACTTGGCACAGGTAACACTTGTTATGCAAGGAACACATCTATCAGTTCAGCAGCTCTGGATCAGTAATGAAGTGCTTAATTAAGGATTACACATTCTTGTGTTAAGCAAGAACCTGGTTTACAGTGTCACTGCTCAGAAGACATGTAACTTGAAGCCATGCTTTTGTGTGCCTAAAGTAAAAATACTTAATTACACTGAATAGCCAATGTTAATTTACTATTGCATCTCAGGATGCCTTTTCTTTTTTGACTAATAACATGTGATCTGCCTCAAAGACAAGCTTACCAATGTGCAGCTAGAAGTTAAAAACTCTAAAACAAACCTCGACCCCAGCTGCAGCCAACAACCAACGAATCGACTCCATCTTGCCTCTTCCATCAAAGTAGTAAAGTTTTGGTTTTCCAGACATGACTTCAAACTTCCTGTTACCTAAAATAGGTATAAGAGACAGTAAGTTAATAATGATACAGAAATCTGATGGCAGCTGAGTAATGGTTCACAGGTCACTCACATATTCAAAATTTAAGTGAATTTTTGACAAAATATTTCAGCAAAGTTTCAGTCTAAACTGACTTGATTTTATTGCTGCACAGTCAAGTCAAACTATTTCATAGCCTTTTCATCCCCCTGAAATTCAGGAAAAGTAAGCATCAAGTTGCTAAGTATGAGATAACAGAAAAAATAAAAAATCACCACACAGAAAATCCTTAAAACTTTCAGAAAATATATGTTTCAGCACTAAAGTTACACAGACACCACTAAAAGCCAAGTCTTGATCAAAGAGAAGACGCAGTAGACAAGACTTCCGAAACTAGCAGACCTTGTATCAAGGAATGCGAAAAGTATCTAAACATTAATTCTACACATGTTTAGGTGAAACATGGGAATGTATTTTTAGGCCTTTTGCTTTTTTTTTCTAGATGTGGTGATCCAGCAATCAGTAAAAACTTCAGAAGTATTGAAATATGTGATCCAGGATCAGTAGAAACTTCAGAAGAATGTCCTGTTTCTTCTGTAATAATCCAGATTAAAATACAGCGTTTCAGTGTTGCACTACTTATCCTTCTACAGGCTGCATTTCTTTCTATTAATAAACCCTGTTGCTATGCAAAACTTTATAGACTTCAGTTGATCAAATGCTGCTTTGCAAGCAGCATTTTAGTTTTTTAATGACTTCATAAATGAGGCTATTAATTATTTTTTGAATAGGCTAGTGTTAAGGTCTCAGCAGGAACTGGATTCCACTGCAGAGTCATAAGCCACGAGAGCAATCAGATTTAATAATACTGGCATTTAATATGCAGAATTCCACAACACCAAGTCCTTGCTGCAACTGAGAGCTGTTTTCCCTCTGTAAGGTGATTTCTTGTCACTTCAATCCACAGTTCAAATCATTCTGGAAAGGAGGCTGTTGGCATGCGAACAATAACCTCCAGTTTCCCATGTTCCAAGAGCTCCTTCATAAGCAGAGGGAAAAAAGACCTTGAGCATGCACAAAGTGATCTGCTTTTTAGCCAACAGGCATGGAAAGTGAACACAAAATACGAGACTGCCTCAGACCATGAGAATTCAAACAAGCCAGGTTATTCCGTCCATGCCTGCTCAGGGGCCTCCGACTGCTCTTAGGTAAAAGCAGGGAACTAAAACACTGCCAAGTAGTATCTCTACTGCTGATAAATATAATAAGCAGTGAATTAGAAACACACAAAAAGACTGAAGAAAAGTATCAGTGCGAACTACACAAAAAACCAGAATGAATCAGGAGCTACTTGTAACACAGCTACATTCACAGAGAAAGAAAAAAGGCAAAGGTGATTTTTAACTTGTAATTTAAAAAACTAAAGAAACAGAAGAGTCACTTTTCCTACGTGCCACTTCTAGAGACCTGCCCTTCGCAGGCCCGTGGACAAGTCACAGGATGTAAGCAAGTCACTGATGCCCAGCACACCTCAATGCAGCAGAGGCAAAAGGAGGGTAAAGGCATGGTGGGTGCTTGTCTTGTAAATATGGGGGGATCAACAAGCTTAGAAATTAAACCTGTGAACTAAAATCTGATGGAAAGAGCACCCTGGTAATGGGCAAAGAGCTTCTGCCTTCTCCGCCCTTCATCAGAAGGACGTAAAGTGGCAACCTGCAGGCACGAGCTGCGGTTGCTGGTAGGTTGCTGTCAGTTCCCCTCAGCCTGACACCTCAGCAGCAAAAGGGACTTTGGGAAAAATTTGCTCCCTTGCTGTGGTTTATGAAGGCCATCTGGGCTAACGGGGGGAATAAAGGAACATGAATATCGGTGCAAGAAGCGATTGCTGCTACGCTAGGAGAACACCGGTGAGGAGGGCCAGGGCACCAGCAGTGCTTCGCACGTCCCGCAGATGCGGGACTCTAGGGCCCGATCTTCCCTGCCTGCACCGCAGCCCAGCCGCGGTGCCACTCTGCACCCGCAACACCAACCCGGGGACACGTCCCGTGCTCAGCGGGTGACAGGCAGCAGCCCCCGGGGCCAGCAGCTCCCACCCCTCCTGGGGACAAGCTCTCGGCAGACACGACATGACGAGCGGTCCATGTTGTGACACGGGGGGCCCGTGAGCGGGAGCGGACCCAAGGCTCAGGCCTAAGCCCGGCACCGACTCACGGTTCTTCGCCTCCCCTGAGCCAAACGAGCCACAGGAACTGCGTGGCGGGGGAACAGGAGGAGAGGAACCGCATTACTCACACAGACGGAGGGCTGAAGCGGCGATGCCGAGCGAGCACAGGGCTCCCCAACGCGCAGCACGGCCGCCCGTAGCCGCGATCGCCGCTGGGCCCACCCGCCCGGCCCACAGGGCGGTGGCGAGCGGAACAGGCGCCAATAGGAAGAGGAAAATTAGCATGGTTCGCAAGGCTTTCCGGGAAGACACCTCACCCAAAAGATTTTCGCTAGTACTTTTAAACTGGGTTAAAAACCGGCTTCTCTCGGAACGTTTCCTGAGGTGGTGATCCCATGCGCTGCTTTTCTGGGTTTTTAGCCGCAACTGCAAACCATGAAGTAAAAGAATCGAGAGTCTTGAGCTATAAATAGTTCTCTGCCAGTAACGTTTGCCTGGATGTGAGGGCGATCTGGCTGCGACATCTGTCACCCCATTGATCGCCAGGGTTGATTCGGCTGATCTGGCTGGCTAGGCGGGTGTCCCCTTCCTCCCTCAACGCTCCATGTGCGTCCCTCCCGAAGCTGCGCGCTCGGTCGAAGAGGACGACCTCCCCGATAGAGACGGTACCGTTCATCGGTCAAGGGTATACGGTAGCTGCGCTCCCCTGCTAGAACCTCCAAACAAGCTCAAGGTCCATTTGTAGGAGAACGTAGGGTAGTCAAGCTTCCAAGACTGCAGACACATCCAAGTGAGGCGCTGCATGGGGCAGTTTGCCATTGTTTTGTGCATATGCTTTTATTTCACTTTATCACTTCTCCAGTTTCAATTCCCCAGTCATCTACGAATCCGTGAGTTCCTCAAATGACACACACTCCTCAGGTAAAACTACAATCCTTTCACATGTAAGTGTATTTTTCACCTAGTTTTTCACCTGTGAAAGTGGCTTGCAGCCCACTGGTATTCAGCTAACAAAAAGGCTGGGCTTGTAAGTTATAAACTGCATTCAGCTTCTACTGCCTTGAAAGCTAGAGGAAGAAGGCTAAAGAGCTGACAAAAGACACTGAGAACAACATAGACTAGACTAGACTAGACTAGAATAAAAACCATTTCCCTTGGAAGGGACCCACGACAATCTAGTTCAGCTGCCTGTCCTCCTGAAGTGTTATGCATATTAAAATTCAGTTGTGCAGGTAGTTTCAGAGGAGCTGACGTCCAAAGAAGGATGAAGCAATCAGGTTTAATTGGAACTCACAGTCTACTGCAGAAATTACATGCTTAGACTCAAACCATGTGAACATGCAGTGCCCCTCCAAGAAGGCTTATTAAAAAAACCGAACTCAACCAAACAAAAGGCAAATTGAAGTGCTTTCATTAAAAACTGAATAAAAGAGCAAGTTAGTCAGACAGTACTTCTTCAAGAATAACTTTATTCTGGGCAAGACACTTGACACAGAAGGAATGAAACAAGCATTTAGCATGTTTCTGAACAAAAACACTGAATAAACAAGAACCATTATTTCTCCCCTCAATGACAATTCCACCCCCTCCTTCCATATTAAGTTCTAAAATGTTTTTCAGTACATGTTTTCCTCCTCACATCATGGAGCATCCTGCTCATATCAACAGCCATATCAGATACAAGAACACCATGGCAGTGGGTTTGCTGGCTTTTTTTTTTTTTTTCTACTAACATCATGGCATCGACACACCACTTTTAGGAAAATCTGATTTACAGAGGTGAATGAATCCACTGTCAGACTCCTTTATTTCCAATGGTCATCCTTATTACATGTTATGCCTAAGCCTGAGAAAATGTAAACACTACAATTGTAAAAACATTTTCCACAAAGATGCTGATGCTGCTAAATATCAAAGCACAAAGTAGTAGGCTACGTATAAAAAATTCTCAGATACGCTGCTTGTCCAGATTTCATTATATAAAGACCTGCACCTTTTCCATATCTGTATTGCACAGAGACAGCAAGGTAAAATTCATAAACTCAGCTCTGTCCTGCTCAAAAAGAACTCTTCCAACTTCAGTAAGAATTTGCTTGAGTAAAGGATACAGCCATTATATTTAGCTAATTTTCTGTCTCACTAAGTTAAAACTAGCGCTGATTCTGAATATCAAGATTATTAGCTTTTTTCCCCAAAATGAAAGGCTTTAACTTAGGGAAGGAGGAGATATATAAAAAACTTTAAAGTACAACTTATTTTTCTAATCTTTTTGCTGGACTGACTAAAGCCTGAATGCTATAGTCAAAAAAACCACTGAAGGTCTGATAAGGGTTCAGAGATTACAGGCCAGGTTCAGATTCAGCCTATGTTACTTAAGTCTCACAGAGTTGTCCCCCTCCTTAGTGGAGAGACTCAGGTCTCTCCATCCAGAGTGTTTTTATGTTCTCAAATGAGACATTTCTTTTGAGATGATTCTCAAGCACCAGGGGTGACTCACCTCACAACAAAGGAGCTCATGCTTAGGTAGGATGAATCGAAGCCTCAGCCACCTGTTCCCATGACTCGTCTCCTTCCACTCGTAGGAACTAAGTATACAGACCAGGCTACTTACATTGCCTACTTAGGTCTAGGGTTACTAGGATAGGTTCAGGGTGTTCATTCTTTAGACAAACTACCCAGTGATAAAATAAATTAAATATGTAGATATAAATACAGGTATTTATTTCCACCAAGAGAAACTACTATCTTTCCAGTTCTAACACAAATACACATATTTCCCTTTCCACTTATCCACAGACACCCATCAGTGTGTGCTTTAGAAATCAAATGGCTGCTTTACTGCTAAGCATTGGCATCACTGCTGAGGAAGCAGTTAGGTATGGTTTGGAGTTAGTACTTGCTATGCCCAGATAACAGAGCAGTGGGACACATAAGATGTCTTTGGCATGTCTAAGTCTTACATGCACACTTTTGCTCCCTCTTTCTCTTGTACTGTCTCACTGTAGGCTGAGCCCATAAAAGCAAACAGTGACCAGTGCTCCCTCTGGTTCCCCCTGTAGCACTGAGCCAGCAGCCTACCCTAGGGTAGTTTCCTCAAAATCCCACATTCTCCGTGGGAAGCACTGAAAAGGTCTCAAGTCCACAGCAGCTGTCCCTTGTGTTTGCCAGCAAATCCTACAGAGAGGATCCCGCTGACACACAAGCCTTTCAGTTCCTGTGAAATGGCTGGAAGCTGAGAACTGCACCTGCTCTGATCCCTCTAGGCTGGATTTAAGTCTCATAAATAAACCATCTGCCTGAGCTGATCACACAATGAGCTCAGAAAGATGAACATTTCTGCACCCTTCTGCAGGAAGATGCATTCTCTCAGCACACTTCAGCTTTGGCGGCACTGCTCCAGAACACAGCTATGGAAGGCAATCTCCCACAGCACTGAACACTTTTATTCTGTAGAAGGAGGTGCAGAACAGACAAATGTTGACTGTAATCTAAACGAGTCTTCTGCTGATGGTTAGATTCTGGCACTCCTTTCCAGGGTAGAACTAAACCAGATTATGGGGCTACTTTCTTTTCTCTATAACTTGATATAAATCATACCCTCTTATAAACTGAGTTAAACTGCTCTTCAAAGAACTGTATCAATTTCAGTGAAATCAACCACAGTTTTACAACAGTTTCTTAACAGGACCCCATAAGATGCCGTTTTTCCCTTAGAGCCTCCAGGCCTAGTTTATGGAAGCTGACATATTCTTCACATTGTAAATGAAGATGGATTGAGTGAAGAAGAACTGAGTATAAACATAAGTAAGGTTAGCCTGACTCATTTCCTCTGGGTTGTTTTGGTGTTTTGGGTTTTTCCCCCCCTTTTAAAGTGATTTAAAGCAGCAGTGAATCAAAACAGTTGTGAAAAGTAAGTTAGCTGCATAGATCGTGTTTGCTTAAAATCTGTTGCTGATATCTCACTAATATTTTGTTACTCTGAACCAAGTTTTATTAATTTTATTCATTTATTATTAATTGTTAATATGGTCTTTAATATGTCTTCGTATCTTACATTCACAACAAAAGAAAAAGAAGAAACAGAATCTGCTATTTTCTCCTTAGAAATCATTAAACATTTAAATGAATTTAACAGAGGTAGGTCCACATTCTATTTCATAGTGAACAATGTCAAAAAACAACTTTTAAGCAGGAAAAAGGAACACTGTCAGAAAATGGATCTACAGAAGAGAATTTACCCTTCACCAAACAAGAGTCATCGGATTTGGTAAATTTGGATAGCAGTCCAACAAAAAACCTTTTAAAGGCAAAAATAAATTTAAAAAAAGGTGCCTCCCACTGACTTTCAGCAGTCTCTCAGTGACTGCAAAGGAGGGTTTAGACTGTTAAGTCACTCACTCCTCTGATGTCAGTATGAAGCAAATGAGCATAGGACAACAGAAGTGTGGCACTGAGACATGGCATCACTGAAATTACACAGCCTCAATTAGCACATGAACTTCAGAACATGTCTAATGAGTGCCCCTTCCTCAGTACTTCTTCTTCACTGCAATATTGCACCATGTTTTTTTATCCACTTCTATTAAAAAGTTGAATCTAATAAAAAAGTTACATTTTTCAAAAGTTCATTATAAAAATTTTTTGTATAAAAATGCCAAACCCCCTAAGCCTGATATACAATATGTATCACTTTTATGAAAATAACTGGACCCAAGTATGTGACAAAACATTTTTATGCAAAAAGGTACAAGATTGCATTCAAATTAATGCAAATGAATAAAAAACCCTGTCAAAATGTCTCATTCATGGAAGATCTGCTTCTTTGAAATGAACAGGTATATAAACCAGTATGAAATGGTCTCCCGTTGGCCACCATTTCCTGGGAAGCGTGCACAGATCAGAGGGTGTTTCACAGGTCACCGGTGAGCACTGTACTTCGCAGACCAGTCAACACGCCCGTGGATTGGCTCCGCTGCCGGTGGGACAGGCATTAACCTTGGCAAGCTTTTGGTAGGTGAACTGAACGATGGCCATCCAAGAAGGGGTCTGACTGATGTCAGAGATCCAAAATCTAAAGGACAAAAAATTCTGTGATGTAAAGGTCTGGTGAGAGCTGTTCACACCAAACAACAACTGGGTGCAGGTTCAGATCCTTACTGCTTCAGGAAATAAGGCTCCTTTTTTAACAGAGTTTACTGATGTGAAACACTAGTGGATCCAATCCCTAAAACCTTAGCAGACAAAGAGTATTTACATCACTGACTTGACAAGTGTGAATTCTGTGCCAGCTCTCACACCAACCTCTAGGTCCCATTTAAACATCAATTAAAAGATATAATGATAGATTTTCTTTGCTTTATTCATGTAACAAAGCTAGTTCAATTTATACCAGCTTCCTCCTGTAATAACAGCCATTCATGTACCAGGTGGACTAAAATAATGTGAAAAGGCTGTAGGTAAACCCACATATTTAATAAATAAAAGTAAACATAAACCAAATCCTTCTCCACATGAAGTTCTCCAAGGTTACAGACAATACTTCTAGTCAGTCATATACTGACAAATAAAATAAAGCAAAGGTAAGTAGTTCAGTGCTGCACAAATACAGCATTACTGGAGTACTGACCAAGGGACCAAGAGAACTTTGGTACTGGACTTACCAGAAGATGGATCCACAACTGGTGCTAACTGAACCCTCTGCCCAGCAGAGCCTACTTCCTTCTTCAGAAACGAAGGGACATAAGCACTTGTTAGACCGCTTGATCCTACGGGCCCTGAAAGAAATGGCAAGGAACACCTGAACACTGTGGATCTCCCATATTATCAACAGATGACAAAGGTGTGTCCTGAGGGGTCATGTTCAAGACCAAGCTTGATCATGGACTGATCTAAACAAGAACTTAATTGAAGACACTAGAAATTCACAGCTCCTATATATACACCTGCATTCAGGAGACTGTCTGCATCAGCAGACTGCATTACAGATGAATGGAGAACACGTACAAATTGTACCTGTCAGGGAGAACAGCAATTCTCCCTGACATGTAAGCTTTTTCAAGGTTTCTCAAAGCTTCCAAAACTTAGCATATTTCAGTTGGAATTATCTTGTTTGACTTTCAACAGCTATGTGCTAAGAATCTACTGACTCCTGATTTCTATGTAATGAGTCTGGGGCTTTGATGCTACACAAAGCTCTTGCTGAAGCCCATGAGAGCACAACTTAAAAATCTGGTACAGATTCACATTACAAATCTTGAAAGTCAGCTACAAAACTTCTTCCTAACATGAGCAGGAACAGATGTGACTGACCTGTAGGGTAAGCCACAGAAATGAAACAAAACAGCCTAGAGTTGTAGCACAGATGGACACTAAACAAGGTATCATGCACAGACCAGAGCCACCGCACATGTGCCTATGCTGTACTAGAGCAGTGACAAAGCTTGTTGTGGGAAATGATGGTAATAAATAAGAAAGAGAAAAATCTAATGACATCCTGTGCTGCTACAAAAGAAGCAAAAGCTTGTAGAAGAGACAGGAAGGAGACGTGCTACGTATATAAAGGTTCTCATGTAGTTTAGCTATTTACAGTGTCCTCCTATCTTGACCCTTTAACAAACGATTTTCTGATTAAATTACATCCAAAACTTTAAGTTGGTTTGTTTTTTTTAAAAAAACCCTGAGTTTCTAGAGGCCCAAAATGTTTCTTTGGGCCAAGGTTCAACACTTGGCAATACTTTGGCAATAAAATACTTTCAAAACAACAGATGCAAAGGAAGTATGGCACAGCAGAACTGTATCACGTGAAAACCTGACGCAATGGTTTAGAGAGGAAATACATACATACAATCTAGAAGTACCAACATGTTTAAGTATATCTGATAAAATCTAATGTAAAAACCTACAAATTAATTACTTCAACTCAAACAACAGTGATTAAATACCTGAAAAACCAAATGCCAAAAAAACCCTGAAGAAGAAAAATTGGAGAGTTTTACTTTTTGTCTGAATTTTTTAAACTATAATTATTACATTATTTTAAACAACATCAATTAAAAGATATAATGCTAGGTTTTCTTTGCTTTATTCATGTAACAAAGCTAGTTCAATTTATACCAGCTTCCTCCTGTAATAACAGCTATTTATGCACCAGGTGGACTAAAATAATGTGGAAACCAGAAAGTATGACTTAAAAAAACTGAAGAGGGAAACTGAAAGCAAGATGAAGTATTTCAGGTTCAACAGACCTAAGATGTCCAGTGTTCTATGCATGGGGTACTTCATACTTGTGAGATTCATGAGAAGAAATTACTATGTTTCAGTTCAAGACAGTCTCCCAAAGAAGAGTGCTCATAACCGATTTTAACACAAGAAAAGACAGGGTAGCAGGTATCTTCAGAGCTGACAACGTTCTGGAAATGGGTGACACCAAAATACACCAGTGGGGAATTGCAGAGACATCACTTATTACCGTTCCTCAGAAGTTCTTACCTGAATTCATCCTGTTGGCAGTACTTCCTCCCAAACCAGAAGTTTTCCCAGACAAACCAGAACTAGGCCAGGGATTAGATGGAACAGACTCTTCATTTGAAGTGGAGACTATGCTATTCCTTGTGCTTATTCCTATATTGCAAAAATGGGAAGATTACTCCAATAAAATCCCTGCTGCCATACACAGGCTTGCATTCATTCCACCTGACGCACAAGCTTAGAGCAAATGTCTGGTTCAACTTAACCAAAACCTCTTCCTCTCAGTAACTCTCTGGGTCACTTGGAATAAATAGCTAACACTACCTTTATCAATAGAAATTACAAGGAAGAATACACTTATATTCAGCTTATATTTTAAATACTGGCAGACATGCTGCCTGCCTCCTGTACTTCATCCTGCCCCAGTACCTCAGTATAGCAGAGGTTATCATGAAGACAGGCATGTAATTCTCTAAAGAGACATGGATCTGCATTTTACTGAACTCCAAACAACAGCAAAGCATATTCCCACTACTAGTTAGCCTGTTGTCCATGGCATTATACACTCATGAGGGAAGCACACAGCACCTTCTTTTCCAGTCTAGAAGACTAGTCTTAGATTTTTAGGGAGACAGGGAATAGTTTGGCACCTATACAGACATTTTCTAATGCTCTTCCAAGTGCAAGAGTATCCATCAGGAGGAAGAAGTACCAACAGTCCTATCCCCTTGTTTGTAAGCAGCACTTCTCAGTTGCTAGACTGCTAGAATGTAGTTTGTGTCATGACCATCTACATTAGCAAAGCTCTTTCTCTCCTCATATTCTTTAAGCAGTAGCCCCCCTGCACAAGATCAAAGGATAACTGCTAATGTATCAATGACTATTTCATAATGCTGTTGGAATTGCAGGAAGAAAAGGAAAGTATTTTTTACTAACCAGGTCGATACCTAGAATGGTTTAAGTAGTGCTGCTTTGCTGCAGAAACTTGCAGTGTGGGAGTGTCCTGCCGCAAAAAGGTCGCATGGGAAGTTCGTGCACTGCTGCCAGAGCCTACAGCATCCAAAGGCTTCAGGTCCAAAATGCGTTCAACTCTGTAATTCAAAAATTGGTACACACAGTCCAATTCTTATAGCACATATTTATTCACAGTTGGCTTTCTCAAGTCCATTCCTTCTCCAGGAATCATTTCCTTATACTGTACCTGCTACACCGTAAACATACAGAAACAGGGAGTATTATCAACCCAAAGTCATACAAGTGCCCCTGAAAATCAGATTTGTGCTTCTAGTTCCCTTATACACAGCTTTTAAAGTTTTTATAAATCACTCGGTAAGTTTCTCTCTTCTATATACCATCCATAAAACTGAAGCTCAGAGTTGTCCAAAACAGTTTATATTTGTGGAGTATATCAAAATAGTCCACATGTAAAATCAAAAGTATATATTCAAAGATTAACTTGGGGACACTTAAGCCAATTATCACTTCCAATGGGGAAAAAAAAAGAACATGAAATTGTATAGATATATGTTTCTAGATACAAAGAAAGCATGAAGAGCAACATTGCTAAGGAAGAGGAAAAGGCCAAAGAAATAGACCAAATAGCACATTGCAAATGCAAACACCTTACCTACAAAGAGTTTCATCATTCTGCCTCTTCTTATTTTTCAAGTCCATTCTCATGACGGAAGAGCTGAAATCAAGGTCTTCCAAGTCATCCCAGTCTTCAGAACTCTTAACTGTCCTGAGCAGATGTCCCCATCTTCGCCTAGGTTTTGGTTTAAGTTCACCATTTATATTCTCAGACTCAGCAGATGTTTTCTGTTATTAAGATTGAAAAGAAACAAACCCGCGTGCTTAGACCATAAACCAGGTGACAGGAACAAAGAGGACTTTTTCTTCTCTGTCTCAAAGAGTAATAGCAGTAGTAGAACTGTAACAACACGATCTTCAACTTCCATTAAACGTGCTAAGAACACCATCTGTAGCCTGCTAACGTTATTACGTATGGTCTGCATTTCATCCTGTAATAAAGTATCTTGAACTGACAAAAGAAGAAATTTCTTGGGTTTCAATTCCAATTCTATTTATGTTTCAGTATACACCTCCCAAACCATCACCTTATGCTCAATTTTTACTTCTATACCCATGCAGGGAATATAAAACTGCATGAAGAGTTATGTTTCCACCAGCCTATGTCTAGACATTCAAATTTTTTTTTCTCTTGCAAGACAGCACAGGTACAAATTTGTGTCTCTTCAGTCATTCAGGCTCAGCAGTACATTTCGACCTTGTGTGACACTGGCCAGTACTGACCCTGCAGCAGCAGCATTCACACTGTCTGCTCTCACTGTCTATTTTATGAATCCAGTCTCCTTGTTAGTCCAGAAAGGGTACGTTCTCATGCTGAAAGAAGAATTTGTTGGTTTCCATGTCCAGTATGGAAGACTAAAGGGACTATTATTCCCAGTCAATAAACTGGATGCCTTAAATGGATGAAGGCAATAGCCTCCTTTCCCTCACTTCAGTACTATTTAGCTTAATACTTTTCTCTCTGCCATCAATTCCATTCATGTTTTGAACACTCTACATCCCTCTTATTCATATGAAATCAGTGTCGTCCTGTAAGTGGTGTTTTTCAATAAAGGGAAGCACAAAATGGCTCTAAAATGAGAAACTGACTTGCTTGTTTTACAACAACTGGATTTAGATTTCAATAGAGTAACTTGCAGTATCTAGCAGAAAGTTGCAACCATTTTTTATTCCCATTGACTGTCCTTTAAGTGAAGTACAAGAACCCTGAAAGAGAACAAGAGAAAGAAACACAAGGAAAAAAATCAGGCAGTATATCAGACAGCTTATCTTATGCTAGATGGACCTTTACCTGCTGAGGAACCTTGTTGTGAATTGCAGGCAGAAGAACCTGGTTGGACTTGTCCTCCTGTAAGTAGTTACTGCGCTCAGCGCCAGAGCTGTCTGCCTTACATGCGTACACCACGTGCTGAGAAGACTGGCTTTGTTGAAAAGGCCTTGATGAAATTCGAGCGTGAGGTTTTGGAGGGGGCTGTGCTGGGGGAACAGGCTTAATATGCAGAGATGATTTATTATGCAGTTCATTTTGTTTTCCCAGTTCCTGAATGCCCAAGGCATGCCCAACCTGGAAGTATGAGTATCGAAGTGCCTAAAAAGTAACAAAGATGTTAGACTTAAGTTTTTCATTTACCCCAGTCCTATGTGTCAGTTCCTTTTTTTTTTTTTGGAGTAGGAAACAGCAGAAGACCCATCTCTCAATGCTAGAATCTATTGAGCACAATCCACTTCAAAAAATGCTGCAACAGTAGAGAAGTTTCAAGAGATACTGAGTTATCAAATCCTCTGTGGACTAGTACAGAAGGAAAGGTTCTGCAGAATTAAGATATTTAATCAGGTATATGGCATCTAAAGGCATGTTTCATTACGTGCTGTCTCTTCATGCATGCACTTGCAAACACATCCCTCCAGTCGTTACAGATTCAGCCAGCAAAACTCAATGACCCCAAGAGACATCCCATCTCTTCCATTCTCCATTTCCAAGACTGAATTAAGGGAAAAAAATACAACCCTTATGAAAATTAGCCTATATATTTTCTGACAGACAAGTTAGTAAAAGTACTTTTATCCTGCCTTACAAGTAATTAAGGAGTTGTCAGTAAAGGCAATTAATCTGCCTATCTTGCTGTTTCAGGCACCATCATTTTCCCTTCCCAAAGACCTCTTACTGCAAAAAGCTTGTAAAAGCTCAGATTCCTTGTTCTATTTGTACTTTACTGTAAAACACTTCTTAATGCCTTTAATACTGTTACAGTCAGTATTTTTTTGTTTTTCATTACCTTTGAGAGTTCTTAATCTATTTCAATTTTTAACTGCTTTAATTAGATTTCAATCTTTTTATTGCAATTTGTACTGAAGGTCTAATTGAATCACAAAGGTTCAGCTATGGCCCGTGAAGTCAAGTTAGATTTGAACCCAGAATCATGTGTTTTCCAAAAGGTGCCCTGCTCATTTAATTGAGTACTACCTGAAACCAGTGGCTACCACCACCTATATGTGCAATACCGATGACTTAGGCAATGCTTATGTACAGGATGTTGGAGCGTATCTGCAGTGCACTTGAGCTGACACTGCCCTGCAAAAGCTGGCCTTATCCAAGCAACACTGGGCTGGATGAACAGGGAGGAAGGTGGACTGACAGCTGGCTGGAAGGCTAGGCCCAATGGGTGGCGACCAGTGGAACAAAGTTTTGGTTGGAGGTCAGGAAGTCTCTGTGTTCCCCAGAGGTCAATACTGGGGCAAATACTGTTCAACACCTCCATTAACGATGTCGATGGTGGTGCAGAGTGCACCTTCAGCCAGTATGCTGCGGACACAAGGGGAAGGAGGGGCTGACACACTGGTTGGTTGTGCTGCCATCCTGCAGGACTTCGGCAGGCTGGTGAAATGGGCTGACAGGAACCTCATCAAGTTAACAAGGGTAAATACCAAGTCCTGCACCTGGGAAGGAATAACCATATGCACCAGTACATGCTGCCGTCAACCACTTGGAAAGCAGCTTTGCAGGAAAGGACCTGGTAGACACCAAGTTGAACATGGATGAGCTACCAAATACGCCCTTGCTGCAAATAAGACTAACTCCTGGGCTGCCTGAGCAGGACTGTTGCCAGCAGGTCAAGAGTAGTGACCCTTCCCCTCTGCTCAGAACAGGTGAGGCCATGCCTGGACTGCTGTGTCCAGTCTTGGCCTCCCCAGTGGAAGAGAGAAATGGACAAATGGAGAAGAGTCCTGCGAAGGGCCACAAAGGTGATTAAGGGACTGGAGCTTCCCACATATAAGGAACTGGGACTGTTCAGCCTGGAGAAGAGAAGGTTCTTGAGGATCTTACCAAAGTACGCAAAAAAACCAGAAGGGAAAGTGCAAAGAAGATGGAGTGAGTCTCTTTTCAGGGGTGCCCAGTGACAACGGGCACAAGCTGAAAAACTGGAAGCTCCCTCTGAACCTCAAGAGACACTTTTTTACTCTGAGAGTAACTGAGCACTGGCACAGGCTGCCTAGGACAAGGTGGCTGAACCAGATTCCAGTCATTCTGTGGCAAGCAGCAATGAAAGAACAACATCACAGCCTTCAGCCATACATCCTACTTTCACTCTGCTGCTATTCACAGTGACTGGATGACACTTAATTCAAGTGTATTTACAACTGCAGTCACACCTTTGATCACTGAGCACACACGTCAAGCAGTTGATGTTTCATGCAAATGATTAATTACTCTCTCTTAATTACCATCCTTTGTCTTGCAAATTGTTCTTGGTTCTCCTCTTCTCCCTTCTATGAACTGCACCGCTGAGCAACTGCTAAATAACTGTTCCTTGCAGTAAAAGAAAAAATCGCAAGCAGACATGAGAAAAAGAAAATGAAATCAAACCTGACTAGCTGTTGGCCGCTTTTTGGGGTCCCACTGCAGCATGTCTCTCATGAGCTGCACCGCTTCACTGCTAGCATTAGGTATGAGAGTTTTCAGGTTGTTAGGTACACACTGAGGCCAGCGGAAATTCATGGAAGCTGAAAGTTGGTAGCCTTCAGGCCAGTCATTCTGGAAGAATGAGATTTCCAAACACAAAAAAAAGTTTAGCTGTAAAGTATCAGTGCCTAAGCACACTAGCATATATTCTACCAGTAATAAGACTGTGTCCAGCTTTCGCTGGACTACATTGAAAATTTTCACTAAAAATCTTCACCTCAAACCTCTGGTGAGAGGTGAGTCTTGCTGTACACTGGGCACAAATGGGATCAGGAAATGGGAATCTTGCCATGATCCCAATTTTTAGCCTCTTAAACCACAGGTTTATATGCAATGTACAAGAGAAAATTAAATTTTCATATAATGAAACCATGGTCTAAGGTGGTTTGTTTGCTGTTCAGGGGTCTATTTCTCCTCCTCAGCTTTTATAGCATAAAAACGAGGCCTCCTCCTGTATGTCAGCTTTTATAGCATAATTGCATAATGCTTACTGCACAGAAAACAAGTTTTAATTTAGTTTATTATAGCTGAGATCAATACCATAAATTAGCAGTAAGCAGGAAAATTTATTGTTTTAATGCTTACTGCTACTGTGCCATTGTGTATTGTAGAACAGCTCCAGAATTACTGCAATGCGGAATATCACTTCAGTTACCTTTTTTGGGGTCCCTAAGACTTGGCAAATTTTGAATATAGTATCAATTTCACTGGCGCCTGGGAAGAGAGGCCGCAGCGTGTAAACTTCTGCCATTATGCAACCAACAGCCCAAATATCTATTGGAGAACTATAGCACGTGGATCTCAGAAGGACTTCAGGAGCCCTGTACCTGTAAATGAAAAAAAGAAAAGGAAATCTCAACAATCAACACAATTCAAGCATAGATGAAATCACTCACCTCTTCATTCTTTGCTATTAAGAGCACACAACCTTTAAAAAGCTCCTCTTCTCTCCTGTACACAGACTTTTTTTAACTAAAACTACATAAGCTTCTGTAAACTCTCGTACCTTCCTGACATGCAGCAATCCTAGCATGTTCCCACCTGCCTTACCACGCTCCCTCTCTGCTCCTGTGCTGCTGCTATCTGTAAACTGTCTTGCACTTAACTGAAGCTTTTCAAATTACGCCAAGCTTAAATAGAAGTTTCATAAAGAGGAGGCATCAAAAGTGTTATAGCAATCAGCAGAAAATCAGTACTGTACTACTACTTTAAAGTGTTGGTTTCAAGTATCTACAATGTAGGTGAGTACTAGCGCTTACCATCTTGTGGATACATAATCAGTGTACGGAGGTCGAGATCGGATTTCTCGGGCTAAGCCAAAATCTGCAATTTTCACAAGTTCTGGTCCCATGCAAAGCAGGTTTTCAGGTTTCAAGTCCCTGTGAAAGAACCCTGAAATTCAAATGAAATATTGATGTGGATTGCAATGTTACTCACAGCTGTACCTTTTATTTTCCAATGGGACTGTATTGCTTTAGTTCTTAGCATTGAAGCTGGAATAGCACCACAGAGACATCAGACTCATGTGATCAGCAGAGGTGGTCAGTACACTGTTGTTCACTTAGACTGTGAAGATCAGTATACACAAGTTGGCTATCTTGTAACAATTCAGAGCATTCAGTCAGACAGCTCCCTTTCAAGTGACACTTCTCTAATGCTAAAAAAATTTCACCACTTTAATGCTAGTTTCATTCTAATTGGAAACTGTCCAGTGAAGTTATCTACCAATTACATTAAAAGTTATTTTAAACAGAATATATATTAAAATGAGGGGTTTTTTTCACTTTTAACTTCTTTTTAAATCTGAGAACATAATCTGCAAGCACTCCGCTACTCATCATCCTGTAAGAGGATCTCAGTGTATGTTTTCGGTGCTCTCTGCATTCAGCAAAAACTGATCATGAATGAATGTTTGACAAGAGCTCTTTCAATATAAACGAGAGAAGAGGGCTAGTGTATCCCTGACTACTGTCTCTGAAATTTGCTTCCACCATTAGCCCAGACATCATGTCCTTATGCTTCTTTCTTGCAAGTGTCTGAACCCACTGTTCCTATATACAGCTCACTCTGTAGTACCTTAATGGAGCTCTCTGAGCTCCCTTTCAGAGACTCCAATACACTTACTTTTAACGTGGCTTTGAATATGCTCCCAAGGAGAATGGACTGAACATTCACATAGGATGTGTCAACATTGCCCAGTACAGCTAGATTAGCCTTTGTTTGTTAGATTAACGTGTAACAGCATTGAAGACATAGTGCTGTAGGTATCTACTAACCAGGAGACTGCATCCTTCCTAGGGATGTTGAGTTTATGTTCTGGTGCCAGCTTGAACTACTGCCTCTTTATGAAAGGTACCACGCAGAGCAATCAAGGCTGTTCTTAGCACTTAGTACAATCACATCTGTATTTTGCTGCACACACATGCACCAACAAAATGCTTGTGAGGCAATTTATTTCATGACAAATTTATAAAAGAGCAATCTGTTGTGTATTCACATATAAAAAGACGCTTAAGAGTTTGGATGGACAAAGGATGTAAAAAGTTTACTTGACAAGCATTTCTATTCCATACAGGAGCAGAAGATAGAAATATATAGAGAGAAAAAAAGTTCATGTGATTTTTTCCAAAACTGTTACAGAACCTTGGGTCACTCATTCTTACACTGTGAGCCACAGTACCATCACAACCATCCTGTTGAGCTTGTCAAACATTTCCAGGTGTTTTTGTCTACAGATTTGCAACCTCTTGGCAGAAATGTAAATCTAGTGTGGTAGCAGGTCAGTGAAAAAGACAGTTAGTTTTGACATAGAACTTTTCAGTCTTCAAAGCTCTAACAAGTTAAATAGCAATAAAAGCTGTTCTGAAAGGCTGTGATTCATTTGACAACTTACTGAAGAGAGGTGACTTAGATTTTTGCAAATCAATCATAAGATTTTTTTTTATTTTTACATATTATGTATGTCACTGAAACAGACTGGAATTTATAGTTTGGTTTCAGATGAGTATCCGAGCCCCATCAGAAGAGCAAATAAAGCCATTAGCTTAAAAATATTTTGGAAAACACAGTTTTCCTTATCAGAAGAGATAACCCAGAGAACTACCCAGCAATGGACCATACAGTGTATCTAGCAGACAGGTTTGCAGAAGTCACCAAAACATGGTGAGAAAGCTATTGTTAAAAAAAGATGTTTGAGATTTTTATATTAGTTAAGTGAGTCTTGTTACTACTGGCTGGTACATCAGCTTTAGCTTTTATCATTGTTGTAAAAATTAGTTGGAAGCCCAAGCAACAAAAGCTGTTTGTCACTCAGACTTTATTACTTTAAATGTATCTTAAAGAAAATATGTGTTTTATTCAGGTATCTGTGTGTACCTTGAGAAAATAGTGATTTCTTCTTTATTCTCAGTCTCAGGGGACCTCTAAATCTATCTAGAAATGTGTTCATTCACATTCAACGAGTTTGAGAGTGGCCAGCTGCCAAACTGAGAAAGTGGAAATCTACAGAAAAGAAACTGAGCAAACCTCCACACTGAAGTATTAGGCAACTATAAAATACAGATATTTTCAGTAATCTGAATCTCTCATATAGTGCTGCTCTTTTGATCATTTCTTCTACTAAACTTAGTAATGTAATTGCTAGTGTATTCATCAAAAAACTTACACAAACACTATCTGGCTCTAATTCAGAATGTTTATAGCTAAAACATAAACCTACCATGCTTATGAATAAATGCAAGCCCTTGCAGGATCTGATACATAATATTCCTAACTGTAGACTCAGGGAACAGTTTGTTTCTGTGGAATAAAAGGGAAGAAATAGATATTAATGATTAAAATCAGACATTAGCTTATGCTATCTAATGAACCAAGATAAAAGCTAGCAATGACAATAAAACTGTTAGTCAGCTTTTCACATTTGCCTACTTTCTTTTTCAGTTACACAAGAAATTCTTGTTTCCTCTACAGTCCCTTGGCACAAAACTGGCAATTTAACTAAGAATTAAGAAAATAAATCACACTGTTGAAGGTTTGACTTCCACAATGCCTAACAAGTCCAAGGCCTAGTTAAACTGTAGCGAATATGATGCGCAGCATACTTTTAGAGACATCTAGGCTTTTTGTTTTCATAAGAAGGCAGGATTTCAAGCATTTCTAACAAATTCCTAGAGATAATTGGTTTCTATTATAGACTTGAACCATTTCTTCAAAGTTTATTATTTCATATAATTAAAAATCAGTATCCATATATATGTGCCAAATTAAGTTACAGTTTTCTGTATCTGTGCATGCACACTAAGTATTTTTATGCTTAGAAAGGTATTTTACATAGCATTCACACAGATATATTATAACAATAACCTTACTTTGTTAAATCAAGGAAGATTATTGTCATCTATCAGGCTGATACTATGATCCATGGAGAGAAGCAATTCAAAGCAGGGAATTATCCTCTGGTGGATGTTATTATGGCCCAAAGACTAAAATTAAGACATTATTAGTGCTCCAGCAAATATCAAAAAGCTAGATTTTATTCATAATGCCGACAAATTAAACGAGCAGTCTTTGGTCATGTCTGCTCAAATTGCAAGGAAAAATATTTCCTGGAAGCAATCCAAAATGTGACACCTTGTGATTACTGTTTCAACGTTTTGTTTATTCATTTATTTGAGGAAGCCACAAAAGAAGAGGTGGTGATATCACTGTTATAAAATAGCATGGTTGGAGTGCTTGCATAGAAATCAAAAGTTCTACGTCCAATGCCTCCTCAGTGTAAGGGCTGTTGAAAGTCCCCAGTTCCTACCTCTCAAAAGAACACCCTCATCTACCACACTGATCTGGGACAAGACACTGGAAACTCTCACAAGACCAGCTGGGATACGCTCAAAGGTGACAGCCACAGCTCCTACTGCATCCTGCAGCTGTAAGATGTAGTGATCTAAGCCTAAACAAATGATCCAAAGTCCTTTGAACAGTAACAGGGGTGTTAAAAGCACATTACACAAGTAATTAATTTATATCAGGAATGGGTGATGCTGTTACATACCTCTCTTTCATTAACTGATAAAGATTTTCCTTCATGTATTCAAACACAAAATACAGATGATCATTTTCCCTGATAACTTCTTTCAGCTTTACCACATTGGCATGGTTTAATTTCTTCAAAGACTAGAAACAGAAAATACAAACAGGATTTTACAAGAGTCTTAATATAGTGAAAAAGAAAAAAAACCTCCAACTTATTTCACTGTTGCAGAAGAATTAACTTCAAAAACTCTCTGGTATCCTAAATAATCAGACAGCTCACAGAACAAAGGCCAGATCTCCGAGTATTACCACATACATATACAGTCTATGCAGTAACTTAATGCACTGGTCATTCAAAAGCCAGCTATCTGCTATCACTGTAAGGACCAAAACAATTGCGTTTTCTCTGTAAGTAACTTCCTAACTACAGAATTCACACTCTTCTAGCACCTGGACTACCAACAGTCAGGTTAGAGTCAAGACTAAAAACAACCCTGGTATTGTGGATTAACCTTTGTGGGCAGCTGAGCTTGTTCAGGCCTCCAAGTGGGCTGGGGAAAATAAAGAAGGGCAGAAAGTGAGACAACTCATAGGCTGAGATACAGAGTTTAATGAGTAAAGCAAAGGCCAAGCATGCAAGCAAAGCAAAATAAAGAATTCATTCACTGCTTCCCATGGGCAGGCAGGGGCTCAGCCACCTCCAGTACAACAGAGCTCCATCACATATAATGGTTACTTGGGAAACCAAATGCCATCACTTTGAAGGTCTCCTGCTTCCTCCTAATCTCCCCACCTTTTGTAGCTCAGCACAATTTCACATGGGATGACCCTTTGGTCAGCTGGGGTCAGCTGTCCTGGCTGTGTACCCTCCCTGCCTGTTGACTACCTTCAGCCTACTCACTGACAGGGAAGCATGAAAAACAGAGACGGCCTGAGGTTGTGGAAGCACTGCTCAACAATAACGAAAACATGCCTGTGTTGTCAAGACTGTTTAGGTCAGAAATCCAAAACACAGATCCAGAGAAGCTGCTACAAAGAAAACTAACCCTACCTCAGCCAAAACTAGCATATTTGGGTCTTCCTCTGCTTTCCTTTTTAGATTTTCAGTGTATTCAACGTTCATTTTTACATGGTACTGTAAGAAAGATGACTTAGGTTTGCTGCATGTTTTTGGTGGTGACTATAAATTAAGGAGGTCCTTAGAGCATATCCCCAGTGTTTCATCAGCATCAGAATTTCATGCTAAATGTCTGCCCCCAAGCCAACTATAGACAAACAATTGCATGTACAAAAATTAATGCTGCACAAAGGGCATGTGCTCTCAAGCTCTCAAAAATAAACACCAATCAGCTTCAGGTGCTGTGACAGGAAAGCTCTCACTCACACACCACTCACTGCAAGGAGGAAGCAGCTCTCTACAACTGAATGATTTTTTTGTAAGACTACAGAAATTCAATATGCATTTTTATAACACTACAGACGTTCCCTTCCAATGCAGAGTCAGGAAACAAAACTGTAATGTCATACGCCACAGCTCACACCGGGCATAGTTTTTGACAGAAGACTTGTAAAGAATTTGATGTTACCCCAAAATGTGACAGTGATCATCTAATCTGAAGTCAACCATTGAACAAAACATGTACCTTAACCTCTCGAAGGTTCATGCATTCCTCCCAGGAATAAAACTTTCTCTTCATTCTACAAAGGTAGAGGGGAAAATAATGACTAATGCATTGAAAACATCAGCTGTTCTTAGAATCAAAAGTGTCACTGCATCTTAACAATTCAGTTCTTCCAGCAAAATTTAAGATGTTAGCTCCTTTGTAAAAAAACTTTACATCTCTAGACAGGGTACATTCAAATAGAATCACTAGAACACACACTGAAATAGAATTAGCCTCAAATAATAATTACTCATACACAGGATTGCATTTTTCTGCATATGTATCCTGCTGGAAATAATTCAGAGCCTTCAACAAGCCCAGGCATGCTATTTTTCTTTCTGGTATAACAATGTGATGGAGTAGAGTCTAACTGCAAAAAGAGCAAGGGTAGTTTTGACAGTTATGAACAACTCAGAGGAAGGTTTTGAAACAAATCAAATGAATGATTTAATCACTTCACTGGGTCTCCAATTTTATC
Organism: Pomatostomus ruficeps; assembly: GCA_013400735.1. Lineage (NCBI taxonomy): Eukaryota > Metazoa > Chordata > Aves > Passeriformes > Timaliidae > Pomatostomus > Pomatostomus ruficeps. Next base: position 50,701 of record VYZT01008473.1, read on the forward strand.
ATATTCTCCTTGTTCCTCTTCTCTATATTTTGGTTTTTCTGTAATTTTAGTATCTTGCTGTATTTCCACATTTTCCTTTGTCCACTGCTTCCCCTGTTTCTCCTTCCCTTGCAAAGTGCATCTATCATACCGACTGCTTTTCAAATTCTGCTGTCCCCTTCAAGCTTATAAGCGACTCTGCTCTAACAGAAACAAACTGCGTGGCAGTTTTCTCCTGAGCCAGAATATAACTCTGAACACAGTATTTGCGTGTAACGTATGGTCCTGGGTGTTCATACGCATTTTGACTACCACTCAGTTCTTTGAAATGTAATTCTGTGCTTTAGGACCAATAGGATGCACGCAGAAGATCACAGATTAAAACTTACAGAAATACTCAACTGTGTAGAGTCTGGATTTCAGAGTTAGGCACTCTCTGAAGATCTGAGCCTTTGTCTTTAATGATAATTCAGTTTTACTTATTATTGTAGCAAGTTTCCAGTTTGAAATCAGCTCTTACAATTAGAATAGTTTAAGAACTATAAGCCCTTCATGTCATGAAGGGGTCTGGACTACTTTTTTTTGAGCAGTGTTTTTGCAGTTACTGTCTTGTGCACTCAATTACCAGGCCACTTCTGTTTTTAATAAAGGACCAGCATTAACACATAAGCTAAGAGAATACTTCTGGCTTGTTCTGATTTTTCTCAGTTTCTCCCATACTGCAAACTGAAAATCAAAGGTCCCTCCAGCAAGGTCTGATACAGGCAAAATATGCTCAGCACAGAGGATTTAGAAAGTTGATAAAGCCAGCTATTGACTGCTCACACAGAACAGCATTGTACAGAAAGCTCTTTTGACAAGTCTGTCCCTGGGTCATGGTCGGTATTTCGGGAAGGTGCCTGCAATGCTTTACAGCTGTCTCTTACCATAGCTAGGACAAATAAGCCATTTACAAACTAAGGTCACTGTTGAAGCAGCAGAGAAAACCAAGTGAATTTCTCAAGGAATTTCAAATAAATCTTAAGCTGAAAAGACTAATATGTAATAGCATAAAAGATGCAGATGATGGACAATGAGATCAATTGTGTTAATTATCACTGCAGTATTAATATTACATTGAAAATTTGACTACGAAATATATGCTCCATGTAAGCAGCAGCAAAAGGGCCGTAGATTCCAAAGCAACATTGCAGAATACTCTAAATAATACATAAACCACATGTTTGACTGCACATAGCAGCAGAGTGCTGTTGTGATAAACCCATATATCTCACCCTCTTTATCTCCTGTTGAGGCTTTGGAGGATACAAGGAACTTGAGTTTTTCATGCTGCCCCAATACAACTCCAGACAAAAAAGCTGCCTGGAATCTGAAGTACTCAAACCAGCATCATCAAGTTGATATGGACCTAGAAAGGAAAAACCTGGACTATACATTGTCAAGTAATGTATGAAAATACTTACTTTTTAATGGCTATTAGCTCTCCAGATTCAATGCTTCTCCCTAGGAGAACAGAGCCATAGGTCCCATCACCAAGCTGTCTGATAGCTTTGTACCTATTCATGATGAGGATACTTTAGCTGCAAGCACATTTCAGTCCTTAGCGTTTCTTGTGTTTTTTCTCCTCCGAGCATAACCAGTTCTTTCTGTGGCAGCATAAATATAGAGCACTCAGGACAGTGTGAACAGTTGCAGGAATCATGTTTTCAAGACTTAGCCTTTGGTCTGAAAGCACAGAACATAATCCATTTGATTTCTGCACCCTTCTGAGATTGTTTGTTTGCAGACTCCACTCTCCTCCAACAGGACAGTCCTTGTAGCCATACACAAACACTCGTCTTGGTCTCTCACCAGAAAGAGACAGCCTGTATCTGGATGTAACTGGGTATGTTCCCCAAAGCCACTCTTATGCTAAAGGTACCTCACAGCAAGCCAGCAGGCAGCCCTGATGGGAGACACTACTGCTGAAGTCAGAGGATAAAGCCTCACGGCCTAGAGAAAACAATCTGCTATCAGAAAGAATAAAGCTTTACAATATGAGGAGATCTGTTCTATACGAATTATTAAACACGTAAGTCACCATCTTACAAGTCACATTGCCATCAGTTAAACCAATATCCTGAATTTCCATAAGGTCCTATGTGAGAGAGCATAGCCATATGCATTCCCTTAAACAAAGTGTGCAGAGGAAGAATATTACATTCATGTCAGGTAAGGCCAAATGTATTTTACTACAGTAACTCTAAGCATGAATCAATCTCTAGAAGTAGCAGCTACATCAGATTATCTATCTGATCTTTTGTTGTGACACTGCATGAACAAAAACATCATAGAATGGTTTGGGTTAGAAGAGACCTTAAAAATCATCTAGCTCCAACCCCTGTGCCATGGGCAAGGACACCTTCCCAGTACCCAGGTTGCTCAAAGCCTGACCCAGTCTGGCCTTGAACCCTTCCAGGGATGGGGCATCCACAGAATCTCTGCTGGATAATAAAGCAGAGAACTTCTTATTTCTAGTTTAATGTAGTTCTTGCTGGTATTTCCTCCACTATAGTTCAGAAAAAATGTTATCTATTCTACCTAAACTAACCATACATTTGAAATAAAACAGAATTCCCCTGCAATGAAGGTTTGGTCCTTGCATTCTCTTATTCTTCACCTCTTAAAAAAACAGCAATATTCATGGCTTGTAACTTTTGCCTTCTGTAATGTGTATTTTAACTACATTTTCACAATTTTTTTTTTGTAGTAGCCTTTTATCTCCCTTATTTCACAAAACTGGATTATGATTTCAGAAGTAATGGGATTATGTTACTGGAACTCTGAACTGACATCAATGCAAAGCCACAATCCTGTAGATGCATGATGTGAACATCCTTTTTTGCCATTTTCTAAGCCTACTAGCCCTAGTAATACTGCTACAGGAATAAAGACCAGGACATTTGAAGTTAACAGGCCTTTTGACGATTTACCCATTGTGTAGCACGTCGCTAAATCCATCTCAGACACTCGGCAATGTCTCAGACAGGCAGGAGGAACTGCCTTCTAGCAGTACCTGCTTCTCTCCACATACTACTACAGAGAACCAGGACTGAGCACTTCAGAGACCTAATCCTACATTTTGTACTACTTGCCAAGGAACACAGAGCCTGTCTGTAACAACAGCAGTTTGGAGTACCAGTTCCTTTTCGGCTGGTTTTCAGGCTGTGCATCTCAATAGCATAAAGCTATGTTCAGTGGTCTGCATCCAGGTTAAAAAGCTTTAATCTGGTTACTTCAGCTGGTCAGCGACTGGATGGCAACTCAGAAATCTTTATTCAGATCCTTGGCAACAAAATTTCAAATGACGAAGACAAAGCTTTGCATGTTCTCCTAGTCTGAAAAACTAAAATTTATTAATATCCAAACAATTTTATACAGTAATTTCAAATCAACACAAATGGGGCTTGTGGACTTTTCAGCACACATTGCCCTAAGGACAGAGTTCTGAAACTGTGATCCTAACAAATGTGACATCTTACAATTCACAGACTCCTATGCTGTCCTTGACTTACCATTCAATATCTCTTTCAGGGAACTGTGACTAAAGAGTGAGGAGCACCCTTGCCTCATATTTGATAACCACAGCAAAACTAAAGATGTGTAACACTACTAGCAATAATCACCGATGGCTGGATAGATTGTTTGTCTGATGTCTCTTGAACAGATGAAGTGGTGAACCTAACTGCTATTCCTTACTGAGCATACTAATTTAAGTCCATCTCCTTTCCGCAGCCACCAATTTTCACAAAATTTGTATGAAATTATCTATCTCTGCAATTCCAGCTGTGGTGTCAAATGGGACCAAAACAGACTAACTGAAATATTTTCGTGAAGTAAAAATGAGTAGTAAAAAAAACCCAAACAAAACCACCCAAACAAACAAACCCAACAACGCCCCCAAAATAACAACAAAAAACCTCTAAATCCAAAACCAAACAAACAAAAACCTAAAACACAAAAAAACTAACCCCCACCAAAATCAAACAAAAGAACACCTAAACAAAACAAACAAAAAATAAAAACAACCCCAAAAAAGAAACCAGTCAGAAAACACAGGTTTCAGTGAGGAATTCATGTTAAAAAACATGCCAAGACGTACAGAAGATAACCCAGCTCCTATGAAAGCACAAATCCACCTGTATGAAAACCCACTGGCCAAAACCTAAATAGTCTTCTCAGGTTAACTCAATCAGTACCATTTCTTGTTGAACTTAACAGTGAAGTTGTTTTTAGAAATCTGCTTGGGCCTTCAAGCTGTCTCCCACTGAAATCACTGAAAAGAGCATGAGTCTCCAACAACCAGTCTGCAGAACTACAACACGTATAATCTAATCTAAATGTACAATCTGCACAAATTCAGAGTTAGAGAATGTAAATATCAACTCCAAAAATATCTTGAAGTAAAAGGTGTGTTGATTCTAAAGAGTAAAATGTAAACCTCTTATTTTCATCATATTGTAACACCGTGTTCAGACTCTACCTCACCTATAAACCTTTTTCCCCGCAGAAATCAACCAGTAAAGCACCTTTAACAGAAAGCCTAATTCAATGTATCGAGACTACTTTCTGATTAAGTACAACTCAAACCTACTATTTCATTTATGAACCCTTTAAATACGTATCCACTCCTGTTTGAAGGGCTGAAGCGCCGAGAACTGAAAGCGAAACTGGCTCACTCTGCCACAGCTGAGAAACGCAGACAGTAAACAATCAGCATGTGCTTTTTAAAACTCGACCTGTGCTCTGGCAATTACTGGAAGGTATTGCTAGCAGGAAGCACTGAGAAAGGCGCGGTTCAAAGCCGTGGACGTCCATGGGTGCGGTCCCAGCGGCTGCCGCGTTTGTTGGAGAGGGCTCTGGGGGTGCCCCATGGGCTGCACACCGAGGCAAGCACGGATGTGCGATGGCGGGTGCGTCGCTCAGGCCAAGTCGCGGCTCCCGCCCGGCCTCCGCGCTGCGCCCAGCCTCGGCCCCTGTACACTCGGGTGCCCTCACTCCCGTTCCTCGCTGTATGGGAACGCGGGTCCCCCGGCC
>VYZT01008473.1:55801-153119 GCA_013400735.1 Pomatostomus ruficeps
GGCCCGGCCCGCCGGGGCTCCCCGCGGGGGGACAGCGCCCCACGACTGCGGCCGGGGGCGCCGGGCCGGGCCCCTCGCAGAGGAGGCGCTGAGCTGGGTTTTAACGAAAAAATAAACCAAAACCCAAACCAAACCACCTCTGGAGCATCTCTCTTACGAGAGACGGCAGGAGCTGGGTCTGTTCAGTCTGAAGAAGACTTGGGAGGGGATTTCGTTAACGCATATAAATATCTCAAAGGTGAGTGCCAAGAAGATGGTGCCAGACTCCTTTCAGTGGTGCCCAGTGACAGGACGAGGAACAATGTCCATAAACTAAAACACATGAAGTTCTATTAACTGTGAGGAAGAACTTCTTTACATTGAGGGTGGCAGAGCACTGGAACAGGCTGCCCAGGGAGGTCGTGGTGCCTCCCTCTCCAGAGACATTCAAAACGCATCCTGGACGTGTTCCTGTGTAACCTGCTCTAGGTGACGGCTTGGCAGGGGGGTTGGTCTAGATGACCTCCAGAGGTCCTTACCAACCCTAACAGTTCTGTAATTCTGTGAAAACAAAACCCAGCCAAACAAACAAAAACCCCACAATGATGATGGGCCTTTCTCATATCGCAGAGAGGAGTTTAAACAACAAAACTAGAATGCAGAATTACCAAATTGTGAACAAATGGGAAGAATATCCATATTTTAAGTGCTGCTAGAGGGGCCTGTGCCTTCCTCACCCAAGCACCAGCAGCTCACCCTGGCCCTGACAGGGTCAGCCTAAGACATACCGGGAAGGGCAGAAAAAGGAAAACAAGGAACAAAAAATTGTTCTAAAACAATTGATTATCAGGACTGTCATAGTGATTCAGGAAGTCTCAGCTGCTTTTTACACTTCATCCCTTTGATTTTAAAAGTAAAACATAGAGTTAATTCCCAGGGTTTGGATGACCTGGTGCTGTAATTCAGGAGTACAGTGTAGGACAAGAGATTCATTTGCTAAAACAGGTGTGGAGAAAAACAAAGCTCTGGATGCCTCCCTCCATCCCAACTAGTCAGAGGCTAATCTTTACATTTACATGAATATATAATAAAAACTCAAATTCCCTCCAACAAACAGGCATGATTCTCAGTGAAGCCAGGAGGAGCAGTGTACACTTACATGAGATTTCTGCTTTAAGCCACCCGTATTACATCCCACATGCATAATCGCATATTAGCACTCAGCCCAGCGACAGTCATAGGATGCCGTTTTTCTGTTGTTACAGGCAAGGCTTCTTCATTCCCAAAAGAATCATAGAATTATTTGGAATGGAAGTGACCTTAAAAATCGTTTAGTTTCAACGCCCCTGCCATGGGCAGAGACACCTTCCGCTAGACCAGGCTGCTCAGACCCCCATCCAGATTGGTCTTGAACACAGCCAGGGATGGAGGATCCACAGCTTCTCAGGGCAACCTGTGCCAGTGCCTCACTGCCGTCACAGTAAAGGATTTTTTACTAATGGCTAAGGTTTAATATCTAAGAAGAGGCACACCCAGGCAGGAGAAAAGCAGCTTTGACTCCAAACGAGAAGCAGCACTAATGATAACCAGTTGTAGCCATGAGCACTCAAAATCTCAAGTGGTCGTGTAGTGTCATCTCAACTGCTCACACGGGGCCCACCAGCACGCCAGCAGCACCCAGTCCCCGCTGCTGCCCATCACCTCCGACTACCCGGCCAGGGATCAGCGCCCGGCCTGTCGGGCAGACCCCTTGTCTCTCACACTCTTCTCTCCACAGAGCAGCTCTACAGTCACCTGGATCTGAAACGCACTGCTGAGGCCGGCTCACACAGCCCTTGCATCCCCATTTCCTCCTTCCGCTGCCCGAGCCTGAACGCTCACCTACCCCTCCAGGGAAGACACACACCTCTTTCTCCTCCTCCTCCTCCTTCTCCTCCTTCTCCTGAAAACGCTCAGGGCAGTACACATGCACAAAGGTTCACAGATCCATACACGTAGTTTTCTTCTGGAACAAAAAGACTGTGATACGCTTAAAAAAATAGGTTTAGTCCAGTTTTAGAAAACCTGAAGAGGCGTGTGCTGACAGCAGGTGATAACTGTGCTCACTGAACTGGATCGGCAAATGACCAGGGCCACGAGATTCAATGGCCTCGGCATCGCTGTTATCTCCGCAGCCGCGGCACTGAGCGCTCTCCCGTTACCCCGTCGGCAACTCGCCTGTGTCAGAGCCCCGGCCTGACCACAGTCACAGCGGAAATCGCGGCTCCCGGACATCGCCACTTTACCTCGGCTCCCGCCCCTGCCATCCCGCCTGCCGGCATTCCCACTCGCGGAGACCACAGTTCCCGTCAGACTTTGCTCCGCCGCCGTTCCCACGGTGTGCCGCCGGGGACTACGCTCTCGCCCGGGCCGTGTCCCGCCGCTCCCGCCGCCGGCCCTGCTCGCCGGGAAGATGGCTGCCGTCCGCAGGGCCCGCAGGGACTCCCGCTGCGTGGTGCGCTTCTCCGACCGAGAACTCTGCTAAGTGCCCCCCGCGGGCAGGGACGACACACGGACCAAGCGGGGGGGCAAGAGCTCCCGGGACGGGACAGCGCCGCCCGAGCGTCGGCAGCATGGTGAGCGGGCCCGGGCGGCGGGGGCTCGGCCGCCGTGCAGGGACGGCCGGGCGGGGCTGGAACCGGGGGTGTGTGTGTGGGAGCGGCCCCCTGGCCGAATTGCTGACAGGCAGCCCTGCCCTGCCCCTCCTGTCCGCCCCCGGGCACCGGGTGATGACTGTGGGAAGCGTGCCGCGATCCCGCCCCCCCGCGGCAAGACACGGCCGCCTGCCGCAGAGGATTTTGATGAGCGGGGCTGCTGGGTTCTGGAGCGATTTAGCTCTCCAGGAACGCGTGAACAAAATCCCTGTGTCATTACGGAGGAGCGTGCCCTCCCCTTCCCTTTCTTCCCTCAAAGATGTGGTGGCATAAAGTCACTCAGTAATTTAAAGGGCTCCGTGGGCCAGGGACTCCAGTTATTTGAGTTTGTCATTTAACGTATCAGAAATACTGCTTGGTTCAGTATTGCTTTATTGACTGCGCCTCAATATGGATTCAAGTATCCATGATGAGAACTCGATCAGTCAAAGTTAAACCATTTATATCACACGGGAGCTGTTAAAATGTCTCGTCACGGTTATAAAAGCTCTCATTTTTGAACACGATGTTACTTCCACTACATTTACAGAAAAATAAGTTGACTTTCTCATTTTTTTATGAAACCAAGAGAAATGTTAGCTGACAGTCACTGCTTTGCTTTGCCGTGCTTGCTCCTCCCTGAGTTCTGTATGGTTCACACATAACACATAGCCCTGTTCAACTGGTGACACTGCTTCAAACTGCTTCTGATCTTGGTTTTATTTTGCTGAAACAGAGATCAGAACTGTTAAAGGACTTGATGTTACAGGCAGTTTAGTAAGCAGTTAATGTACTCTGAGGAAATCAGCATGCAATTATTGATTTTAAAACAAAACTCAGCTGTTCAAATAAACTAGTTCTGCATTTGGCAAGTGGTTTCTAAAGCTTTGCAAGCAAATCAGAATCGAATCTACTCAGCTGACTTCATTTTTTACAGGTCACAGCCTAAGTCAGGTGGTTACTTTTGGCATGTTACCTTTTGGTGGCTTGACAGAGTAGTACTTTTCTCATGGGAAATTAATCAAGCCGATCAGTCAGTACACGCTACGATGTCTTGCTTTCAATCAGGATGAAGTCACTATTCCATGTGACAGCTGACTTGTATCAGGAGGAAGGCCAGCAGCACAAGGATGAACAATCTAGATTTATCCACTAAGTAGCAGTTAGAGCACCGTGTTCTGTGAATTTTAGAAACTATAAGTACAACGCAAGTATTGTTAGAGTGGGGGCAAGGAGCCAAGTTTTACACATTGTAAAGTGCTTTTGGTGTGATCTCATGAGCTGTCTGCTGGTGAAGGTCCTTGCTTCACAGTACCTGTGTTTACTCATTTGTCCTAGCATAATTGTAGGGTTTCAGCATGTCAAATAAATAGTGGAAAGGTTGTTAATAGAGATCAGTTTTCCAGTTCATACCTATGCAGTAACAATGTGAATTAATTGCTTTACTGGTAAATTTAGAGGGGTGGCCACTTAGGCTGCTACTACTGCCAGAAGACAGACCTTTGATACGAGAGATTGCACATCACACATGCATACAGTATAGGGAGGGTAATGACAAAAGTCAAAACTTTGGTTGTAATCAATTTCAGGATGGTTTTTGAGAGCTTTTAGACTCTGGGCCAGGTCTTCATAGTATTTTTGGTTTGAGTTTGAGAGCATGTTTGGGTTTTGAAGAGCATCAAATGACATTCTGGATGCAGTTGTTCCACTACTGTGTCTGACTGTGACTCAGAAATGAAGAAGTAGGGCAGTTGAACAGAGAGGAGGGGATGAAAATCAAGAGTTGAACAGATTAGTGAAATATAAAGTTTTTGAATGAGGTAAATGTCTTCCAGCTTCCTAACTTTCTAAATAGTTTGAACGCGTAAATCAGTTTGTTTACAGACTTCAGGAGTTAAAGGTTTTAGTGGGCGTGCCTTTATGCACAAGAAGATAGTGTGTTGATTTAGTTTAGAAATTGCTAGTTTCTGCATTTTGCAGATAAAACCGGGCTTATTCTGCCCAGACTGGAGAGCTGACTGTCCATAATTCAGCTGCAAATGAGAAGCCTTGCACTCTGCACAGGCAGAATTAGGCCTTATTTCTGCCAGCCCAGTGCCATAATAATGCACTTACAGACACCCATTTCAGAGCTAGCTCATTCCCTAGGCTGACTCTACTTGGCCAATAAAATATTCCTGGATGCTAATAATGTGGTAGGACTGTCTCAACTCATAGGGCATTTTCTGCCTGCAATGAAATTCTGGAATCAAAGCCCATGAAATTTCCAAGTTATTTACTCCTTGTTCAGATTTAATGCCACTAGTGTTTTATAGTGTTCTGGCTCACCTGTTTCCTCTACTGGGAAATTAAAAATGTACAAAAATTAAAAATGGGAATGTAGAAATACATGCAATATCTGTTTATCTTCAGTCAACCAACCCTGTCTATCAAGTGTAAATTATAAATTATCTGAGACATCCGTGAAAACACTTCTACAGATGACAAGCCTGTAAGTTTGTGGTCGTTGGGGTATCTGAAGACATGTGCTAACTCCAGGGAGGTGCTTGTCACCAAGACAAAGAGATTAAAGGTTGCCTTCCCATCATGTTTGTTAGTATTCTGTAGTCTGATCAGAACTTCCAGATACTCTAAAAATGGTATAAATTTTCTGAATACAAGAATGCTTTGATTTCTGCGGTTTGACTGTGCAGGAGGTAGGGATTTCTTTTTGAGAGCTTGGTAGAATATCTTGTTGCTTGAAGCTTCTGAGCACTGAGTACAATAGGAAGAAGTGGGAAATAAAACTTTTGTAAGTAGTTGGGATAGTCTTAATGTCAGGTTTGCCTTCTTGTAATCTCACTTTGCATTATCTACTTGCAGAACTATAGATGTGAATTTTGGTGCAGAATGGTAGAAAAACTGGTTTGCTTCAGCTGCAGGAAGAACCTTAAACAAATGTCTTAGTTGAGGTTTTGGGATTTTTTTCCCCCTTACTGGCATCTTCCTGTTATCTTCCTGTTGTTGTCATTGTAGTGGCACTGATTCTCAGAATTAGTTTCCTTTTGTTTTAGTATAGACTTCATAAATCTCAGTATATTTCATGATGAGAATTAATTTGCATCTTTCTAAGTTTTCCTCTTAAACTAGCAGGCTTAACTTCCTGTGTAGAGCCATACTAAGTTTAGTCAAGGGTCTTATTTCAGGTTTTATTTGTTTAACCTGTCTCACAGTTGTACTGTAAATAAAACCAGCTGTCAAGCTCTCATGCTAGCTTTTTATTTTATTTTCCAATACATTTCTTGTTTAGTTTCACATGTATATATAAAGTATCTATTGTTATTCAAAGCATTTTTGTCTTGCAAATATTAAATAAATCAAAACTACTGGTTATCTTTACAGTGAGAAGATAGTGATTAAATTTTAATTTGTTGAACAAAGCACATTAATGTTTAATACTGAAACTTTTGCTTTATGCTTTGATGTAGACACTGAGCATATTTAGTCAGGTATGCCAGCATATTGAAGCATGGAAGCCTTCAAGTGATACACAACTAGTCTATGTTGGATTAATGTGTCTAAAATGCAAAAGCCATCTTCATTGAGTTAATAGGGAGGTACAACTGATCTCAGTCGTTTTAATTTTATCATTAAAAGGGGAGTATGCTTAATTTTTTTTTAATGTGTGTCCATGAAAGTTGTGCTTTGTGAATGTGCTGTAGGGACTTATGCAGACCCTATAATCACGTTTGACTGCTCTCTATTAGGCAGAAGCTGAAGAAGATTGTCACTCTGATTTGGTAAGAACTGATGATGGTGAAAGATCTGGTGAAGCAAATCTTCAGGTATGTCTCTCATGCTAGTGGGTTTTTACAAACATAGCACTGCTGTGGTTTGAGCTGCATCACTTACCCTCATTTAGTTACCACACATTTGTTGATCTGACAAATGCTTAATCTGTCTGCCCATCCAAAAGTGAGATAAATTTTGCGTTGTGTTCTAAGTGTCAAATTCAGTCTTCAGTTGTCTGTGTAGATGAAAAGAAAGTTTGTCACAGATCTGGAATTTCTTTGAAGAACTGTAGAAATTGGACAGCAGTTTCTGTATGGATCAAATTCCACTTTAAGTTGTCACTCTCTATTGGACCAGAAAGCTGATAAAAGCAGTGTAGTAGAAAAGTGTGTTCTCTTACAAGACTAGATTTCTGTGTAGTTGCTCCCAGAAGCTGTGATGATTGCAAGAGACATGCAAAGTGTAACTTCAGAGATGCTGAAAAAAAGGCATGGCAAGAATTGTAACTTGTCTTGTTTCACAGAGCATAGTCCATACTTTTTAAAAGAGAAAGGAGTAAGGTCATATTTGTATATTATATAAATAACTGCTGTGATTGTCAGAGAGCTTAGTATGCTTGTGTACAGAAAACTAGGTTTTCTAAATTTTAATTTTAAGAGCTAATTGACTTCTTGCGTGTGATAATTCTGCATAAACAAGAATAAACACGATCATGTCTGGAAAGAATGCTTTTCTGTGGAATCCTAAGTCATAACTGTAGTACTAACAACCACTTCTTGAAACATCAGTTTTTCTTCTGAGGTGAACAGTCCAGAAAAAGCACCTTTGTTATTGAATGAGACTGAACAAGTACTTGTGCACTTTTTTTTTAAATTTACCATAAAACAATTGCCACCTCTGTGCCTAAATTCACTGCAGCCATCTAAGACTTGGAAACAGAAAGCATAGTTTTGAAATTCTTTTTTGTGTTTGTACTTCATAATTTCTCCTCAGAAGATATGCTGTCTGAATATGTGATACTAAGTAGAATTAATCATGTTTTTTAGGCAGAGCTCCAGATGTTCAGAGCTCAGTGGATGTTTGAGCTTGCCCCAGGTGTGAGTTCTAGTGGATTGGAACCTCTGCCATGCAGAGCATTGTCAAGAGGACCTGGACTAAAGTCTCTTGATGCCAGGGGAAAACAGGAGATAGCAAAAGAAGAAAAGGTACAGAAAAAGATACATAATTTTGAGGTTTTATTTGTCTGTATTACTGTTTCAGTAAAACTACTCTAAAAGTTAATGCTGAATTAAATCTGGAGAAACAACAGAGGTTATTATCTCATTGTCTCCATACTAACGTCTTCATAATCCTACACTGATTTTTCTAGACTTTATGTTTGCCTTGATATCACCTTCACAATCTGCTTTCTGAAAGACTGTAGGTAAGGGGCGAGCAGCAGGAACATAGTTTGTTGACTGGGAATTTCAGTTATGTCTTATAGCACATGAGTATGTCGTCTCTGTTTATGAAATGATTTTGTTCATCTCTGTCATAGGTACAATAGGTAAGATCAAAAATAATTCTAAGTCAAGGGACATTGCACTCATATTTATGAGGAATTAAATAAGTGCTCTCTGTAATTTATTGTGCAGGCAAAAGAACTTTTCCTGAAGGCAGTGGAAGAAGAACGAAATGGGGCCCTTTATGAAGGTAATATGGAAGTCTACAATGAACACCCTTATTGTAGAGAAATCTAGCACCCTCTGATTTATGGGCAAAACTGCATGGTGCCAGTGGACTTAAACTACAGGCTAATAGTCATTTGAGAGCTCTGTTACTCAGATAAGCAAACACATGCTATAGAAGGAACCATCATATCACAGTTCTAAGGTTGAGGTAAAGCTAAAAGTGACAGCAGAAAGGAATTTCTAGCTTTCAGACAAAATAACAGTATCTTGAAATACTGCACTTTCATGGAGCACTGAATTGCTTCTTCATATAGAATGCTTTATGTGACTTCTGTAACATGAAATTAGCATAATAATTAATCAAGGCAATATACTATATTTCCTGTGCTTACAGTTCTCATCATTTCACTGTGAACTAAACTACTTAATCTGTGGAATGCTTTGTTGTTTGGTTGTGGGGGTTTTTTGGTGCTTTTTTTTTTTTTTTGGAGGGGGCTGTTTGAGTTTGGTGGGGTTTTGTTTATTTTTCAATTAACACAGCATGCTAAAACAGCTTTTTCAAGAACTTCTGCAGTGAATATTTAGATCTGGTAATCTTTGAAGTTTGTCACAAATATTTAAGGTGCTGAGCTTGCTTGCCTGCACTCTTGCTATCATCAGCAGTAAAAATGGAAATTCAAAGTTTTCTTTCTCATATTTAGTTTTCAGATTATAGAGAGTAAGAAGTCTGTCCTAACTTCCCAGTCCTATAGGTCAGTAGTGGAGATACCAATTTTCTATTTCTTCCATGCGAGAAAGAAAATGAAGGAGAACGTATGTGCCATCCTGCTCATCCACCAGAGGGTTTGGCCAGTGTGTTTAAAGTGCAGACGCAAAATAGGATACACAAATCTGAGAGAACTCTGGAAGCTCCTGAACTCAGCCACATGCTGCGTACAAAATTTCCATTCCACCATGGGAATTTTCCTTCCTTTTCAAGGGATTTCTTCTTGTTGTTTCGCATGTCATATTAACTGAGAGAAATATGAATCCCTTGTAATTAATAAAATTAGTTGTCTCAGTTTTTAGTTTATTATGTGTTTTTATAGGGCAAAATTACTTTAGGCTAAGATATGGTGGGTGTTTGGTATAGGATTAAGTGAACAGTAAAAAAATATGTCAGAAATTAAAATCTGGTACATATTTAGGAAATCAGGTAGTAGATTATGAAGGTTCTTTTCTAGTAAATTAAAAGGTGAGGAAAGCAGTTTATTTAAACATTGTGTATATAAAATGAAAGCTGTGGCTTCATCTGCTTCAATGTACTCCTTGTATGTTAAACATAGCATCAGAGAAATAGTAATATCCAACAGAGTTCCATTCACAAAAGTGTTTCAGACATCTGGATTGCATGAATATGAATTCATCTTTCTCAGTTAAATTTGATTTGAGACTTAGAGAAACTAGACTGAACTGTTTCTACACATAAATCTGTATGAGACCTTAGAGGCACAGTCCTAAGCCAGACACTGATATAGTTTGGACATCTGTTTTCAGACCAGGCTTTTATTTGCTGACCTGGCCCAGGTCACCAGAGTCCAAGCCTGCTTCTGAAATCTGCTGATACCTGATGTTTGTGAGACAGTTATGTGCTGCAGCTTGTTCTAGCTTAAGTACAGTAGAGGCCTTGTCTGCAAGATTAAATGCTAAAGTTGAGACCGATCTCTGTTTAGCTGGCTGCTGGTATTTCTCATCCTCAGCAGCCAGATGATACTATTTGTCAGGCACTGGCCCTGACATGAACTCAAGGAAATAGAACACTTACTAGCTCCAAACTCAGGTTTCTCAGACTCACTAAAAAGTTCTGAGCTGCACATTCACTGATGTTTTACTTGAGTTTTGGTTTTAAGAGTCCAAGCTGAAGAAGAAATGCCCTCTGATCTTGGTATCACCGTGTGGAAATACAAAGAAACATATATATGCATACATGATTTTAATACTTGTATTAAGATAGATTGAATGTACATACAATAAATTCATTTAAATTAAGAAGGATTCACAGACGTAACTCAGATGAAAGATGTTCTGCAATTTAAATAACAGATTGTGGCCACAGTGATGTTCCTGAACCTCTTTCTCTACTCAGTGTTTGCAGGATCTTTGTTGTGCTGAAGACAGATGTACTTTCTCTGTGTGTGAGAAAAGTGTACAAAACCCAGTCTTTTAGGTTTCCCCTCACATCCCATAGTTTGTGACAAGGCTGCTTTCCTCTCCCTCAGTGTGTTGAGTGGCTTGCTTCTGTGCCTTTAGTTTCCAGGAGTTTCCATGGAGAAATTGATATGTTTTGCATCTGTTGTTGAAATTTTAAAATTGCAACAGTATTTTATTTATCATTCTCACCTTTGTAGTGTTGTATATGTCTGAATGCTTGTCTGTGCTATACCAGGGACTTAAGTACCTGCATCATTTTTCTCTTTCATTTAACTTAAGGCTAGTTATAGATCTACTGCCTAAAGTCTTCACAGCTTGTTGAGAAATCTTTGCAAGTGCTGGGCAACGAACAACATCAGGACTTTGTAATGTTTTAATTTAAAATTTTCTACTCCATAATTGAATTTGTGGTAATTAAGGTAAATTTGTAAAAGCTGAAACATATCTGAGATAACTCTTTATTCTGAAAAAGTATATGAGGTTTTTAGTTTTGAAAATAGGTACTTAATGTTCCTCTCTTCTGTATTGAATTTAAACCTAACAGTTTAGACTAAATAAGCTTTCCTAGGCAAAGGCATTTTCCACCTTTTTAATGCTTTTAGCTGAAACGATCTCTCTGGAAACAGTCTTTGCTTTGATAAGCTAGTATGGGCATCAGATATGTTTAAACATCAAACCTTTATTTTCAGCCATCAAGTTTTATCGTCTAGCCATGCAGCTTGTACCTGATATAGAGTTTAAGATCACCTATACACGGTCCCCAGATGGTGATGGAGTTGGAAAGAGGTGGTAAGTATGAAACTTTGCTAATTAATTGCATAGGAGTACTGAAACATGACATTTTGTTTCTGAAGTGTATCAATACTCTGCTGTAATATGCAGTTGTAAGTCTCTTAGTATCTGGGAAACTTACCTACTTTCTGTTGAGTATACTGCGTCACAGGACATTTACAGATGTATTAGTCCAAGGAGGACTTTCTGTATTTTTTGAAGACAGTAACAGGCTTGTTTGTTAGCTAATTTCAGGGGGAAGGATTACAAATAGTTCTGTTGTTACTTAATTTAAAAAAAAAGAAGCATCAATCAGTTTATTTTGATTTTCAGATTTAGGATCATCTACGCAGTTGTAGATGGCAAAAAGATTAATTAGTTAAAGCTTCATACTACAAAATAAGCATCTTAATTGAGCAATGGAATAATCTGTTCTTGTGCTAACACAGCCAAATGAAAGCATTTTCAGTAGAGCAATGCATTTAGAAGCTCAAAGATGGTAATCTGAGTAGTGTAGTCTTTTGTCATTACAAGCATCAGAATACTCCTAGCCTCAGTACAGCGGATGTGTAGTGACTTAGGTTGGCATAACTTGAGCCCAAGACTTACACTTAAGAAGGGCCAAAACTGCAGTTACAGCCCCTGCAGCCTCCTGTAGACAAGCTTAGAAACAGCTTCCCAATTACTTGGTTACTCATAGCAGCCATTGGTGCTGCTGATAGCTGCATCAAGAAATCAAGAGTTTAAAATGGGAATGAAAAAGGAAAGCATAACCATGTCCTTGTGGTATTACTAGCTCAGTCTTGTTGCCCCAGGGTGGTACAGCTCCAATGCAGCAGCTGACTTAATATAAAAGAGTGCAAGATGAGCTAAGTGCTTTATTTACATCCATTATTTTAGTTTCTGACTGTGTTGCTGGCATGAAGTCTTCGCTGTGTATTTGTGCACGAGGAAAACTACTGGATCATGTGCTATAGTCATGTAAAAATCTTGGTTTTCATAGGATTATTTTCTTACTTTAGCATCATTTTCTCTTCTCTACTTAAGACTCTGACATGAAGTTGAGTGGGAGGGTGGGAAGGCTCTGCAGAGAGATTGGACATGCTGGATTAATGGGCCAAGGCCAATAGTGTGAGGCTCAACAAGGCCAAGTGCTGAGTCCTACATTTGGGTCACAACAACCCCATGCAGAGCTACAAGCCGGGGGCAGAGTGACTGGAAAAGGACCCTGGGACCCTGGGAACATGAGCCAGTGTGTGCCCAGGTGGCCAAGAAGGCCGGTGGCATCCTGGCCTGTATCAGCAATAGTGTGGCCAGCAGCACCAGGGCAGTGGTGGTCCCCCTGTACTCAGCACTGGTGAGGCCACACGTCAAGTCCTGTGTCCTGTTCTGGGCCCCTCACTGCAAGAAAGACATTGAGGGGCCGGAGCGAGTCCAGGGGAGAGCAGTGGAGCTGGTGAAAGGTCTGGAGCACAGATCTTACAAGGAGTGACTGAAGGGAGCTGGGGGTGTTAAGCCTGGAGAGAAGGAGTCTCAGGGGAGACCTAATTGCTCTCTACAACCACCTGAAAGGAGGTTGTACTGAGGTAGGTAGGAGTTGGTCTCTTCTCCCAAATAACAAGGGACAAGACAAGAAGAAATGGCCTAAGGGTGTGCTTTAGAGTGGATATTAGGAAAAATGTCTTCACAGAAAGGGTTGTCAAGCACTTGAACAGACTACCCAGAGAAGAGGTTGAGTCACTGTGCCTGGAGGTGTTTAAAAGATGTGTACATGTGGCAGTTAGGGACATGGTTTAGTGGTAGTGCTGGGCTAATGGTTGGGCTTGATGATCTTAGAGGTCTTTTCCAACCTAAATGATTCTATAATTCTGTGAATTTTTACTTGGTTTTTTGAATGTTGCTGTACTGTTCCCAGCACTATGTGACAGTGAGGAAAAAACAACCAGTTGTCTCAATTGTTCAAAAGTGGTATTTGTAGAGATGTATTTTTTTGAGAGATTTTAGCTGTGGTATTTGTGCTTTCTGAATTACTGTCATAGGTGTTTCATACAATTTGATGAGAAAAAACAAATTACACAATTAGATTAGGAAAAACAGTTTAGAGTGTGGCCTGTAAGTACTGAGACTGACTGTCATACTCATCAAGGTAAAGGAAGGTATGTTCACTGCAACATCTTACTGTAGTCTTAGTTATGACAGGCCCAAACACAATTGTCTTTTCTATGATACTTCAAAACCCATTGGTAGGTCTACTAGTTGCTTGCTTATATTCTCAGCTCATTCTGTTAGCTTGTTTAGAGTAGAAATGATTAGTATTAAAAAGTGATTGGAAGATTTCTTAATTAGCTTGTGTACGAAGTCAGGGGAAAGAAAGTGTTTTGTGATGTGCTCAAGGAGTTTTGTGTAGTTTCTGGTTATTTGGGGAAAGCAAGCAGGCAGGTGTTAAAAGATCATATTATGACATACAACTTAAATTTAGATTTTTTCTTTTAATGTAATGTTCTTTCATCACTGAGTAATCCTTCAAGTTTACTGATGAGTAGCAAGCTTATTGTTTCTGTTCTGCTATCTTGTTCTAGCTCCTGAAATTTATTGTTTCTGCCTATTTACAGAATAGGTACAAAAACCGTTTTCCTTCATTGCTGTTGAATAAACCCACAAAAGATCACTCCTTAGTGAATAACACAAGAGTGAAAAATAATCCTTAGTTGTTTCCAATATCTCACATTAGGAGAAGTAGTACAAAATACAACTTTTCATTAATGACACTTTATTTCCTGTATATGCCATATCTTATACAAAGTGAAAGATGAGATTTGTCTTTTCATGGGGTCAAGAAATTCTTCAGTGACTTCACTCAAAAAACCTCAAATACAAAAATCCCCACTGGGATGGGAATTTAATGAGAAAAACCCAGTTGTTACTGTCGGAGGCATTCCAGCAACATCTAAATGAACTTGTTAATATTTTAGTAGTTGTATTATTGTATGATGAAATGATACTGCTTTAAAAACACACAGGAAACAACTCTATTGAATGAGAGTGAGGCAGGGGATTGGTGCCAAGATGAGGACATCTGTTGGTGTGTTTTGTCCAATATTACAGTGTTGGCCTTGCCCCCTTTCTAGTGTTGAGGATAACAAAGAGGATGACAAAATGGCAGATCTCCTGACAGATTTCCAGCAGCAGTTAACTCTTCAGGAATCTTCAGTGAAACTTTGTCAGCCTGAACTTGATGTCAGCCAGACCCATATCTCAGGTATGAGTTAAAATACACTGTAAGAGTTGAGAGGCAGAATTTATATAGACGTTTCACTTTATTAAAATATTTGTCTCCTTCATTCAAAAGCCACCTTTGAAGAAGCTCGTACGTTATGTCTTTATTTACTTCTATAGTTAGATACAAAGGATAAAAAATGACCAACTAGGTAAACAAATCTTGTTCTCATACAAGATCTTGTCTGTATTGCATAAACTTTTTCCATGTAGTATTTCTTAGTAGAATTTTCAGGATCAGAGACATACTTAAAAGTAGCAACTTCTAGGGATGGACTTGCTGAAGTAAGTGTATTCCAGTTTTGCTTACAGTTATTTTGGTTTGGTTTGCAAATATGTATTACAATTTTATGGTGTGAGTAGGAGACAATTGCTCTGTGAAGAGTATGCATCTTTACATTTTGTGATTTTATCTGATTCTGTATGAGATTTTTGTAACAAGTGTGTTTTTGGGTTCAGAAAGACTATATAACAAAGCCAAAAAGTCTTTTGAAGGTTAATGACTTCCAGTGCTTCAGTTCTAGGACAGTTATCCTGAGACTTCCTTATGAGATCTAAATTGTAGAGAGTGTATATGAGTTATGATCTCTCTTGAAAACAGATGCCTTTGTTCTGCATCCCAGATTATCAGTTGCACTTCGAAATCTTGGCCTGATCTTATTTGTTCTGGTCAAGGAAAGAAAATAAAGTGAAGCAAGTCAAAACATAAAGAAAACAGAGTTTTAAAAATTATTTTATTTTAATAACTGGTGCACTGTACACTTGGTAAGGTGTCTTTTCTTTTTTTTGCCGGTGAAGACAAGATGCAGACATTACTCTAAAATGACCTCAGGAGATGTGTCCTTTGAGCAGCAATCTCGGTCTCTTTCTAGATATATATTCTGCTTTCCAGCCAGTCCTGTGTTGTAGTATCTTTTTTACCGACTTTTTTATAGCAGAATGAAAATTTTTTAAAAATCACAACATCTGCCTCAGGAGTTAGGGGGCTGAAGAGGATCCTTCATGGACATCACATCTAATCTGTAGTGAACTTAAAAGATAATTTTTTTTCCTCTGCCATTGGGCTACAATGTGAAAAGCAGGATTTTTTAATGGAAAGTCGAAAGCCAAACATAGAATTATAAATAACCTGTTGATTTACAGGTTGCATCTAACAAGGATTTCTTTTCTCTTCTCAGCATTGCCTATGGAAGTACTAATGTACATTTTCCGATGGGTGGTTTCAAGTGACTTGGATCTAAGATCATTGGAGCAATTATCTCTTGTTTGTCGAGGATTTTACATTTGTGCCAGGTATTATAGATAATTTATCTAAAGTGAAGCTTCTCTGTACACTAAGTATGTCCTGATTTTCCTTCCCATGGACATTTTCATGTTAAGCTACTCACAGTGCTAATCAGTTTTTGAATACACTACTAAATGGTATGTGAGATAGATGACTTTAATAAAAAATCCAGCAGAAAGTATTACTTGCTCTACCTTGTTAGCAAATTTGGAGTTTAAGGCCTCCAAAATAGGGTCTGTTATGTTGTCATGCTCATATAGCCACACAGAGAAGTGCCAGGGCGCTGCAGTGTTGTGGTTCTGTACTTCGATGAAAATTACACTCAGTTCTTAAATTTCCCTGGGAAGAGGATAAGGCTTTCAAACACTCCAGAATTAAGTAAATTAGTCAAGGGTTTTAAATGATGAACTATTTTTGTTCAAGGAAGTTTGCATCCAAACTAAGTAAGGGGGTGTTACTTTGATATATAAAAGCTAAATAGTGTTTGTAGGGAAGTTACGGGGTTTGCTTTTTTCTCATTTTCACTAGAGATCCTGAAATCTGGCATCAAGTCTGTTTGAAAATATGGGGCAGGAGCTGCAATAAACTTGTTCCATATGCATCTTGGAGGGACATGTTTTTGGAAAGGCCTCGCGTTCGATTTGATGGTAAGCTGTACTTTTGGAAATAGTTACAACTATGCATGTAGCCATGACAGAAATAAATATTTTGTGTTCTTGATTTTTGTTCCTATACTTACAACTTCCTTTTCTGTAGGTGTATATGTCAGCAAGACAAAATACATACGTCAAGGAGAACAGTCTCTTGATGGTTTCTATAGAGCCTGGCACCAAGTGGAATATTACAGGTAGAGCTGTAGTACAATGAGTGAGTGAAATGTTTCTCTCTCTTAAGTTCTTCGAACCCACCCCTGGCTATCACAGGCAATAATCATTCTGTAAAACTGAATGGGATTGCTCCAGTGTGTAAAGCAATGTGTATTTTTTGAGAATAGGTCTTAGAAATAGGATTTATTACGATAATTAGAAATGAGCTTAGAAAAATGTTTCATCCCCACTTAAACCATGTCGTGTGGCTAAAGCTTGAGCACTTACAACAGTTAATACTCACCTACAGATTTCTTTCCCTAAATGACTTTTGCTTTGCATTTCTATTACAATCCATGACAGAATTCAGCAAAGAGAATACATGTGATTATACAAGATTTATTGTTTAGCTTATGTGTAATCACTTGTAAAAATCAAGAGTCTGGGCTTTCTCAGCTTGCTGTAAATGCCTTGCCACTTGTTTCCTCAGCCTGTTTATCTGCTGTTGTTCATCTTGCTGTTCCCAGCATTTATTGTTTCATTCTGCTGTCCCTTCTGAGGCTGGAAGCTGTTCATAGAAACCATCAAACCTGATGGCTGTTGCTGTAGTCTCAAACATCAGCACAGTACTTAAGTACTGTAAAAGTCAATCAGATTCCAGAACCTGAACAAATTCATATGACATTGTTAATTCTGTAATGGTACTGTAACTGAGATTTTGTTGCATTGGTCTCAGTGGATGCTAGGAATGGAGAAACTTGACGTCAGTTTTGGTCCCAGGGTAGACACCTTGCTTTGATAGAGGTGACAAAACTTCATAACTCTTCATAACTTGCTCTTTCAATATTCACAACTCTCTTTTGATTTCTAATATCTTTTTTTTCTGTTACGTGTGAAGAAATGTGTTTTCAAATGCTATTACCAATTAAGTTCTGAATCTTTCTGGGTAACATCCTGTGATTTTAAAAGCAAACAAACAGAAAAAAAAACAGGAAAAGGATATATTTTCTAGGTTTGCATTGTGTAATTATGTTGTTGCAGGTATTTGAGATTCTTTCCAGATGGTCAAGTTATGATGCTAACAACTCCTGAAGATCCTCAATCTATAGTTCCTCGCCTACGGACTAAAAACACAAGGTTATTGAAATAAAGTATTTGGCTCTACAGTTTTCATTTTGCTTTTACTTAGCAATTTCTGTTTACTTCTGTCTCAGATTCTATATTCTGGCTTAGCAAAATAATGTTATTTATATTGCTACAAAAAATGTGATTTTTATGCAAAGATATCTTTCATTTTAGGGTCTTGATATTGTAATTAAGTTTCCTTTGTGGGTTATGTGATTTGAAATTTTTAAGGCAAGTAGATGGAACAATCCTTTTAAAGATACTGTTTTGTTACTGACTGCTTTCTCACAGTTCCTTAACTGAAGGAAAGTAAAGATTTCAGTGGGATATGTCAAAATTACTGCTTTTTGATGTTTGCACATAAAAACATAGAAAATAATTTGCAACTTCAGAACAGGTTACAGAAATCTGTAAATATTTAGCAGTAGTCTAGGTAGAACCAGCTAACTTATTTTTGCTGTCCTGTTTGGGAAAATTAGAAGCAACTTTCCAAAGTGTTTTCGTCATTTAATGTCATTGATGAGCCTTTACTGAATGGAAATAAGAAATAGTCTATATAATTATGCTATGTAGTCAGTCTTTGTTTCATTGCTGATACTTGTATTGTAAGACCATCATGCTTTTGAGACACAAAGTATTTTTATATCCTTGACATTATCCTCCTTTTTAACCTTCCAGAACGGATGCAATCTTGCTTGGCCATTATCGCCTTTCCCAGGAAACAGACAATCAAACCAAAGTATTTGCTGTAATAATGAAGAAAAAGGAAGAGGTAGGTGGGAAAATAGAGGAGAAATAGATTAAGGAGGGGGCTCCTAACAAGATTTTACTCAGATTGAATATTTTAAGGGACCCAAAGAGTTGCATTACACCAAAGGATTAAAAAATTAATTTAATTTTTAAACGGTTTAAAAATAAAATATAAATAAATAAGGATGGTGGTGTCTCTTACATTTGTCCCCAAATCTGTAATAATTTATTAAGGCAAATAAACACCTGGTTCACATTTAAACAATTGTTCTCCCCCTTAGGCTTAATTTCCATGTAGAGTGCTATTAGGTGTCAACAGAAAAGAAGGATGAATAGGTCATTTTCTGAGATCAGATTTGACTGTGTTTATTAAAACTAGGTAAGCAGTATTTGTTAATTGAACTCCGAATGATCAACTTATTTACAAATTCTTCTGATTATTGAAGTGCTAGTCAAGAGATACTTGTGAAGAGTAAGGAGTGGTACAGTGAATATGCACAGTGGGGTGGTGTCCTCCATCCTTATTTAGCTTTCTGTGAAAACTTCTTCCATCATTAATATACACATTTATGTATTTTGAAGGAACAGCATGAGAGTTTTACCAGTCTGGTCTCACAGTTACTTAGGATAGATAGTTGTACAATGTGTTCTTTGGAGGTCATGAAACTTCTTATTTCTCTGTACAGAAACCAGTTGATTACCACAAATACAGGTATTTCCGCCGAGTTCCTGCTCAAGAAACAGATCACAGTTTCCATGTAGGACTACAGTTGTGCTCCAGTGGGCGCCAGAGGTTCAACAAACTTGTGTGGATACATCATTCTTGTCACATCACTTGCAGGTGAGTAAATGGAGAACAAAGAGAGAAGAAGGATACTAAACTGTAGAATTAAAGGTGATGTTAATTTGTCCAGTATTAAGTACAGAAAATGTAAAGAGAGACTTAGGTGACTTTAACAAAATGTCATGACAACAGTAACTGGTCCTAATTTGAAATACCATCATGAACTTTTATGTAAAGAAATGCCAAGATTTTAGTAATGGGAAGTTTCCGAAGTAGTATAACAGCAGTATTTTAACTTTTTAAAGGATTTGTGCAGTGTTTGATTTCAGAACTGAATCAGGGTTGAATGACTTAATGTGGTACCAGTGAGGGGGAGTGGAAAATGTATATTCATTAAGGTATATATCTTTTCCACTGTAGATGTGCAAACTTAAAGATATCTGAATTTGTCATGTGAGAACTGTAATGTTTACTAACTATATAATTCAGCAGTGCAGAATATGGGCATGTGACCAACTGTTTTGATCACTAACCAGGCAGGAGCCATGACCACTGTTCTTGCATCTGACACTCCAAATTACTGGCAAGTTGGCTTTCCAGATGTTTGGTGTTGACAGTTAGGGTGGATTTAGGCCTTGTCTTCCAGTGTTCTTAATCATTATGTTCAGTGTTTTTATAGGAGCAGAGTTCAGTTATTGAGCTGTGAGAACATAAAATATAGGAGCTAAACTGCTGGTGGTTGGGAGTACAGGTAACTTCCATAAACAGAAAAATTGCTTTTGTAAAAGCTAATGTGGTCGTACCTAATTTATGAAGAAGTGTGCATATCGCAGACATTCTTTTCAGCATGAAGTTTCTGTACTGCTCAGGTCTTGGAGCTCATAATAAGAGTGGAAAGGGAAAGTGGTTTCTTTGATAAGAAAGTAGAAGTGAATTCTGTATAGTGTGATTCAGCCAATACTCAATTGCTTTCAGAACAGGGCATTACAGAAGACATTTTATTCCAACTGTAGTTTGATGCACAGGCTGTACTATGGAATATGATTTCATTCTTGAGGAACTCAAACAACACCTTGTGTCTGATTTAACTTTTACAATGCTCTTTGCAGATCGACTGGTGAGACAGCTGTTACTACTTTTGACATTGACAAAATGTACACCCCTTTGTTCTTTGCACGAGTGAAGAGTTTCACTGCATATTCAGAAAAGCCACTCTAAGAAACACCTTCTCTCACAACTCTTGCATGAGTAAAAGGTTGTAGCTAATAAGCACTTAAGTTATAAATGTGTATATATTTGGAGCATTTTAAAATTCTGGAAAATTTTTTGAAGGCAGTATGTTCTGTTTGATTGTGAATGGCTGGAATTTTGTTTTGAGATCTAGCTTATGAGTGTTAAACACCTTTTATTTGTGATAAGAATTTGATAACAAAGTTTTGTTTTGTTGTGTTGGGGTTTTTTAAAATATTTTTAAATCAGTCTGCTTAAAATGTGAATCTTATCTGCCTAGACACTGATTTGTTCAAAAGGAATCAATAGGAAAATCTCACTGTCCACGGGACAGTGTGTATGGTCTCTGGTGGAGACTTGAAATGTGAAAGGGAGAAAGTTGTCATCTGTTAAACTGTGTGTTAAACTTCAAATAAATGTTTTCTTTAAATTAAACTTATTTTGTTTGCCTTTAAGATCTGGCATTTTGTCAACATGAACCTTAAGAAAAAAGTCAAGGGCAAGCAAGCACGAAGTATAAAATGTAACTGCAGAGGTACATCACCAGTGCAGTGGTGTGAGTTGGTCATCACTGTAATTTGATCCTGGTAGAAGTTCAGTGGAGTCTGCTTTCTCCACGGGATGTGCATGGAGGGGAGAGGGATACAGGCAGTGGGTTGTTCCCATGTACTGTAGGATGAGTTTGCAGGTGCATGGCCCTGCTTGGGGAGTGTCACAGTGCAGGGGTGAAATGCTGGTGTGTACTGCTCATGCACGGGCCTGCTGTGAGTGCTCAGGTAAGCAGGGCTCACTTGGACATGATGGACATGACTTGGACTTGTAATGTGTTTTACTAAGATATCTAACCTCGCCACACGTGCTGTAAACCATTTGAGCATTTGTTTTACTAAGATAAATTTTGAGGCTGCTGTAGATGTTCAGGTGCTGTGTACTGCTAATCATGAAGTGTACCTTGAGGTCTGGTGCAGGTACTGTACGCTGCTTCTCCTGCATTTATCGCTTGGGGGTGTAGTGCAGATACTGTAATGCTGCTTATTATGTGTGTATCTTGGATTCTGGAAGAACTGAAGCTTTTTAGTGTAGTTTTTTTAAAGCCATTTTGCATAATTTACCTTTGACCATCTTGTTTCAAAATACTGACCTGGATTTGAGGACTAAAATGTGAAAGCTGTGGAAAGAACTATACTTGTTCTATAATTTATAAACTGTATCTTTGCAAGGAGCTACATGATTAAAAAATACATCAATAAATCATGATTTTGAACATGCAATCCCTTGCAATTTCTTACTTTCCCAAGAAATCCTTATTTTCATGCAGTTAATGGTAATTAGTTATGAGCTACCATGCATAAACTACATGCCAGGCAAGATTGACATGTAGAATCAACCTCTTAACTGAGAAAAGTAGAGCAGTTTTCAGGTACGTGAGTTCTCAATAAGGATGTGTATATCTGAAGTTCATGATTTTTCCAGTTATTGTAATAAGGCTCTGCCTACAAGACTTTGGTCTGCGTCCTTGGACTGCAGTTGCACTATCACTTCATACAACAGAATATTTAATAAGGAGTCTATTGTGTTCCCATTGCTCAAAGGAGAAGCAACTGCTTAGAATATCAGCTTCATGTTTTGAAATATTTCCATTTGTAAACAGGAAAATCTCTTAATGACCTACACTTTTTGTTGAGGGTGGAAGGTAATGATGCCTTAAGATTTAGCTTTTATATTTCTTAGACTCTGTACTGCTTTAGTGTAGCTCTAAAACTCCATATAGTCTGTTAACTCCTGTTCTCACATTCTAGTTAGACATAACAAATCCTCTCTAGGCCTGGACTCAAGGACACCTTGCTCTTCCAGGCCACAAAGCAGGTAAACTAAAGCTCTAAAAGGGGGGACAGACTTGGGGTGAATTACATCATCATCTGAAACTGTAATTGGACAATTAACCCTGATATCTAAATTGATCAAAACTTACAAAAATGTAGAAAACTCGTGACCCGGGGTCCATCTTGGGTGTGGCCTCTCCTGGAGAGGGCTTTTGTCTGCCTGAGGGGTACCTGTTGAAAGCCCTTCAATAAATACCCATTTTATTCACTTAATCTTGTCTAGCCTCTGTTCTAGGTAGCCTCCATCTCTCAGGCATCAGTAAAGGCCTGATTCTGCGTGCTGAGAAGTACCAAAGATTTAGATGATGATACTGATTATTAGTTTATGTGCAGTCTTGTCCAGTAAGCAAGTTGGATGTAATAGAGGAGCCTTTTAACTCTGAGCTTTTTTCATTCAAAGACTTAGTTGCTGCTTCTGACCTTTTGCTTTTCCTTGCTTTGGCCATGTATTAGTCTGGGTGTAAGGAAAAGCTAGCTAGTTACAAATTGAGATGTTGATTCAACAGAAGTGTCAAGCAATGATTATTTTGAGATTTTATGAAATATTCCTTCACCAAGAAAATTATGTGAGCCTTCTATATATGAGACTGAGCTGCGGTGAATATGCCTGCATTAAGTGATATAAGAGTCAAGCTAGTTTTGTGTCTTGAACTGCTTAATGAGCAGATACTATTACTGTTTTTTTATGTAGAGCTATTAAAATAGCATCTGTTTCAGCAAAGAATTGGTGACTAGTTGCTTTTCCTTCATTCTGTGTAGTGTTTTTCAGTAGTCCAAGGATCTAATTATTAGAGGCTCTATGTTCTTATAATTTGGTTTTATTGTCCTTTTAGTTATCATATAATGACAGTAGTTGGTATAACTAGTTTACTGCTGTGAAATTGTCCTTTACTAATTGTATTTGCAACTTGACTAAAAGAATAAGGTGGGTGTACACCTATACAGTCCTTTTCCCCGGGGGTTTACTGAAGGAGTTGAAACAAGTTCACTTACAAAAATGGAAGAAGGGCTACAAAAGGGGACAGAAACATTGTTACCGGAGCCATAGATCTCTTCTATGCGTTGAATTAAAGACAGCAGAGTGCAGTTTTGTGTAGAGAGGATGCTCAGGTGATCAGATGTTATGCTGATTTGTCTCAGTCTGGTTGGAGATGAGCATCCGTTAAAGCTTTGTGTGTAAAGAGATGATGTAATTCAGCACCCTGAGCAAGGGACCAGCAAGTAGACATTGTCCAGCTGCTAATTCAGCTCTCGAGTCACTCAATAGCTCTGAGCCAAGCTGGTCAGGATCTAAAAAACATACGGTGTTTATGTGAGATTCTTTATCTCATGAAAGAGAACAATAGAGTCTGTTTTATTTGGGCTTTTTTTAATCCAAAAGAATTCCCTTGGAATGTGTGCCAGCACATTTGGAAACTTCTGTTGGCGTTAAAATGGCTGAAGTACTGAGGTGCATCACCATTTTTTCTATGGTTCAATATGAGAAAAACATAAAAGCTTCTATACATTTGTGAACATTTGCATTTCAGAAATTACTGTTCCATGTGCTACTTACTAACACCTGTAGAGAAATCAAAGATTTCCATTTGATAGTCACTCAGTCTGGATTCAGGCTTTGTCCTTTATGCTAAGACTAGCAGCTTACTTACTACAATGACTTGCATAATTGTTTGCTTAAAATGAATAGTTAGTGCTTTGCCTTGCTTCTGGCCTATCCAGAGTCTAGTTCACGAGTCCTTAAAATAAGTGTTAGAGCCAGAAGTCCTATATAATATTGATTGAAACAAAGGATTGGGAAGAGAAACAAGACTGTTACTGAATGGAACTACTGGGGATAAATAGAAGTGGCATTCTCTCCTAGCTAAAACTGGAGAGTGTAGCCCATTTGAAAGGTGCCCCGTGCTGATGTGTACCTATCATTCAAGGCAGTCAGAGACAGGTGTTAACTTTACAGTATAGAGCGACTTTATGGAATGCATGTTTGGAGTATGAATAGAAAAAAAGTCATGGAGTATGACTGCTTCTGAAGACAACGTTCCTGCATCTTTTGGGATTGGCATCCTTCCTTGGCAACTGCAAGTTTTTTGACATCTTTTGAAGATATTGGTAGGACATTTATTAATTTAGCCTCATAGTGCTCTATAAGAAACAGCTGGATATGATGCAAAGGTAAGGAAAGTAAGACTTATTAAATCCTGCCAAATTAAAATACTTCTTTAATGTGAAAGGCCAGGATGAGTAGACATTTTTTCCACACATTTTATTTCGGAAGGAATGAATTTCCCCTTATGTACAAGCACCATGACCCCTATGTTTCCATACTAAATTTACAAACTAAGTAAATTAATTAATTCTACTTCCATGAGGGCAAGAATTGCTGAAGTTGCTAAAACAAAAGTTCTGCCTGGTTTAGTTTGCAAAGTTTGGGGTTCTTTTTTTTTTTTTTTTTTNTTTTTTTAATTTTATTCCCAGGGTAGTGCTGCCCCTGCAGGTTGTTGCAGCTTAGTCCTAAACAAGAGCTTTGGGATGCAGCTTCCTATGTTTTCCAGGGCAGTGCACACTATTGCTGCTGTGCCTTAAGGTGGCTTGCCACAGTGTGAGGCTTTCTTTTGTACTTCATAAACTAAGTATATTTATTTTCCCCTACAACTTATTTAAAGTTTGAGACCATTCCAGGTAAAATAGAGGAAATGGACCAAGCAGTTGTTAGACATTACATTTAGCCTGGCAAGCATTCATCTCCTGAGGTTTCTGCACTAGGAAGGCATTCACAATAACAGAACTGAATGGGAATAAACAGAAAGGCCAGTTCTTAGAAGGGATTTTAATTATCTGAATCACTGAATCGTGGCTTCCAAGTGGGATCTGAGGCAGCCAATATGAAAAGTTACATTATAAAGGATGATGCACTGAAAAGAAGTGTGTTTAACCACTGCCACTTGGACAGGGTATGTTCCCAAAGCAGGGGCCATCATTTCAGTCCCTGCCCTGCTCTGCACGGTTCTGTTCAGTCTAAGTTTGCTGGGGCAAGGTTGGTGGCCCCAGCGAGGGCCAAGCAGACATGCTTTTGTGGGTTTTGGACATCCTGCCATGCAGTATGTGCAAGTAATCTATTTCTTACAGAACAGCTTTAATAAGGAATAACAAATACCTCCCCAGAAACCCTCTAAAACCCTCTAAAACTGGTAAACATGGATGTGAATGGGGTGCCTCAGTGAGAGCAGAGAGGTGACCCTGAAGGTGTGTACCTCCACCAAAGTTTGATGTTGCATCACCTGCTGTCTTTGGGGAGCAAAAAGGAGCAATCCTTTCTCATATTTTTAGAGGATACTGCAGGAGTTTCTTACTGCAAGGAGAGTTCAGGCAGCTCCTTTCTATCTAAGCTGATAAGAAATTTGTTTTAGGTCCAGTACTTCACGCTTCAGAGTTCATTAACCTGGGATGGCCAGTTAAGATATTTTATAGCGGCATTAAGTTTTATTAGCTCTCAGTTGCGTATTTCAAGGAAAAGAATCCTAAAAATATTGGTCCCTTTTCTTCTTTTTCCCCAGAACCCATTTTCTGTTGCCTCCTGACTCAAACAGAGTTCACACAAACAGCTGGCTTTTGCTTTCAAGACAACTTGAGCAGCAGGCACCTCAGGGCTGGGGAGTAGGATTCAGTGGCATAGGGTAAAAGACACAAATCTCTTCCTATAAAGGAAATTTGATAAATGTGTGTGGAAGTACTAATCAGTTACAACCAGTTTTCATTAAGAGTTATATATATCAGGGGCTTTAGGGGTTTTTTGCTAGCTGATTTATCCCACTGGCTGTGGCCTTCCCACATCTCACTGATTTTTTGAGGGGGTGGAGGGGATACCCAAAGAAAAGATTGTTCCTATTATACAACCTTCAAGAAGACCTTTGAGGTTCAGGGAAATTATCACAACTTCTGTACTTTGAATCAATGCAAAGGTCTTAAATTTGTTTTGGATAATTTGACATCTGCCTTAAATAACAAACATGAATATAGTGGGTTGGATCTGTTCTCCCTGTAAATTTAATCACGAAAATATTGAGAAAGAAAATACGGAGTACCCTTACACTTGCCTTGAGTACACATATTAGTAATTGACAGTGTCTAGACAGATGGTGATCTGGCAAGTAAAGTCTGAGAAAAATAAACTTACACGTATTAAAGTCAGACACATTTCCCAGTGGTAATGGAGGGGGAAGGTTGTGGGGGGCTAACACAGTTGCCAGCAATTTTGTTTGAAACCTGCTCCCTCTTATAAAAGTGTGCCTTTTTAAACATTTCACATAAAAACCCACCAAAGTCTGTAGAACCTGAAAAACTACTGTGAAAAGTAATACGATAAGATGAATATTTGGGTGTGTGCAACACGGTGAATCAAGTTTTTCTTCTTTCTTCTTGAAGGACTCACATCAGAGTCTTTTATGAGACCATAATCATACAGTGTATTGTCAACATGTCATTACTGATGTTCACAGGAATTTAAAAAATAACAATGGGGCGCACTGGTGATCAACTAGTGATCACTGAGCTTCAGCACAGCAGCATTCCTGATCATCTTGCCCTAAAATTGCAGTTCAGCGTCTCATCAGGCCTTGAAGATGGTTTGCTATAGAAAAATTGTAACCTAAACCAAGTTTAAACTTATGGCACCTGAACAGAGAAAAGGTTACCCCAGGTTTACAATAAGCCTAAGGTTTTCCAGAAGATGTAACAGAAGAAGCCACTGTGCTATCCTTCAATTCAGTGCTGTTTTTCCTGCTGTAGAACTTCAGGACAACCAAAATACAGAGGCATTAGGGTAATGAAAGGTTAAAAAGGTGGATAAAATTAGGAGTCTGCAAGTTTTTCAGGAGCCCTTGTGTTTCAGAAATGTTCAGAAGATGCCTACTAGTTTGGGCAGTGTCCAAATGGCTGAATGCAGGGTGAACTGAAGTGCACTGACACAAACTACTCCTCTCAATGCTACCCGCCCTGAGGGTGGAGCACAGCTTTGGGGACAGCCCAAATAGCGGGGCTCACTCTCCTGCTGTGCAGGAATCTGGGATGTTCTCAGGAGTATGCTGGTGACACTTCTTCCTGGCACTGTATATCTTCATCATGAAATTTATGATGGGGTTAATGATGGAGAACCTGGCCAGGCAATCCTAAATGTAGCTGTGCCCAAACCATACACATTTCACATAAAACTGATCTTGGCCTGCATAAAATTATGTGTGAGCTTAAGCTTTCTCTCATTTTGTTCTGAAGCTTCCCTGAAGCCCAGGCCTTGGAGCAAGCTTGATGCCTTGAACAGGCAAGAGTTAAGAAAATCCAACCGAAGAAAATAGGACTCTTACTACTTTGTTCTCAGTCTTCAATTGTCAACAAGATCAGAATGGTAGGATGGGGTACCAAGTGGTAAAGTTACAGTAATCATGGAGATGAAGAGCATATTTTGGTGAAAAAAAGAGCTTGCCTGGGTAACAGCAACTACCTGCAGCAGCAAATATGCCTGTGCTGCCCTCACCCTGCAGTGAACCAGCATCAAAGCCTGCCTGACTTAGGATTCCAATCCCTATTACTCCTGCGGGTTGATCTTTATAGAATTATTTAGGTTGGAAAAAACCGTGAGGAACATTGAGTCCAATCTTTAACCCTGCACTGCGAAATCCACCACTAAACTGTGTCCCTAAGTGCCACAACTACATGTCTTTTAAATGCCTCCAGGGATGGTGACTCAAGCACTTCCCTGGGCAGTGTGTTCCAATGTTTGACAACCTGTTCTGTCATGAGTGGCCCAGAACTGGACACAGCACTCGAGGTGTGGCCTCACCAGCACTGAGTACAGGGGGACAATCTCTGCCCTGGTCCTGCTGGCCACACTATTGCTGATACAGGCCAGGATGCCATTGGCCTTCTTGGCCACCTGGGCACACACTGGCTCATGTTCAGCTGTTGACCAGCAGCCCCAGGTCCTTTTCCATTGGGCAGCTGTCCAGCCACTCTACCCCAGCCTGTAGCTCTGCATGGGGTTGTTGTGACCTCAGTGCAGGACTCAGCACTCAGCTTTGTTGAGCCTCAGACAAATGGCCTTGGCCCATCAATTCAGCCTGTCCAGATGCCTCCGTAGAGCCTTTTATCCAGTTCTCTAACAAAATGAATGTTAAGCATCCTGTCAAGCCTGACAGATTTCCACCAAAACCTTTTGAGCTCACTGACCATTTTTTAAATAAATTTGACAGTTGGACCAAAGTTACACCAAGTTCCGATGATGAAAGTAGGCAATGGATGGAAAGAGACACAATTCTGATATCTCCATGGGAAGAAAACCTTCCATATGATGTCTATTTTCAAGTTTTATATCATCACAAATGATCTTTACAGTACTTTAATACTGTTCCATTACTAGAACCCAAAGAACTCACAAGGGAGAATGGCAGAGGAAGCCAATCCTCTAGAAGCAAAAAGGAGCTGGATGCCCAGTTGCCATGTGGCTTTGACCTCTGCTTAACACTTTGCACCAGGCATAGAAAGCATTGAGCAAAGAGGACACTTGTGCTGTGATTTGTATTATTTATGACCGTCTGTCTTCCGAAGTGCAAGTAGATTGGGCAGTCCTTGGAAATAGAATACTTAAGCCACATCACTGATGATACAATTGCAAAATTAATCTTGATACAACTGATTTTGAGAAATGAGAAACACTGGTCTGAGACATGCCCTCCAAGACAGTTCTGCTTCCTCACTTCCTAATTGGAAACAGCAGAAATTAACTCAGAGTGAAAAGCTAGCCAAAGACCTTCCTGGCATGCCCTGTCCCCTAAGAGACTATCTGTGCTGTAAAGGAGATCATCTCACATTGCTCACAGAAATCAAATAATTCAACAAGGAGAGCAAAGCATGCTTGTGGCATTCACATTGTTGATGCTGCTGTCTTCAGGGCCATGAAGGCTGTGTCCTCCTGGCCCAGGGTGTCTCTCATATGCCAGATTTCAGATGACTTTTGGGATATGCCACACTGCACATGGCTAATTCAAACAGAAACATCTGGAGACTGCAGTTCTCTGCTAGGGGAAGAGCTATGGCTGATCGTAAGTGTTACCAGAATCACAAAGTAGCAGAGGTTTCCGTTCACCTCACTGTCCACTTAACAATCCCATACTTCATCAGCTTGTCTCTGAGGATGTTTTGGAAGACTGTGCTGAAAGCCAGACTAAAGTCAAAGTAAAAAATATCCACTGCTTCCCCCTCATCCACCAAGCCAGTCCTCTCATTGTAGACTGCTCTGAGATTGGTTCAGCACAATTTTCCTTTCATAAATCCATGCTGACTTGCCTTAATCACTTTTTAGTCTTCCATGTGTTTGTGAAGAGTTATGAAGACGATTTTTTCCATTACTTTTGCACATTTCCAGGTGGAGCTGGGCAGTGTGTAGTTTCCCAGATCTACCTTCTTATTCTCCTTGAAGACAAATTAGATTGCTTTCTTCCAGTTTTCAGAGTCACCTAATCACCGTGACTTTTAAAAGATTGTTGAAAGTGATCTCACAATAACACCTGCCAGCTTCCTCTGTGCTCATGGGTGCATCCCATCAGGGCCCATGGACTTACATATGTCAGGTTTGTTTAAATGTTCCCTAACCTGTTTCATCTGCATTGATGGTGAGTCTTCCTTGCTTCAGGAGGTGAACAATGTTGGGGAAGTTCACCTTGTGAAAGACAAAAGCCCCTTAGTGCCTGAGGACTGCAGCAGCTCAGGGAGGAAGAGGCTTTACATGGCAAGGGGACCCCAGAGAGGCAGAGGAGGAAGGGAAAATTATGCAGTTAATTTAAAAAGAAAAATTAAGGAAGCCTGCTGGTGTCAGAGTAAAAATAGATGCAATCAGTAATCAAAGCAGATAATGAATAGCGTATGGAAATTGCACATCTAAACACCTGTAGCAGTTGAACCTGACTCAGACAATCTATGCTGATGGACCCTGATTCAGTACAGTTTCTCTTCCTGGCTATATCCCTGCTGAGATCCACCACAGGGGCCACTTCTACACATTGCTTGCAATGAAGTAAAACGTTGACTCCTTGACCATAATTATTAAAAAGCCCCAAATTACTACCCTGAGGGAAAGCAGAGCAAAATTGCCAGGAGTACCAGACACACAGATTACTAAACATCCCAAAGACCACAAGGAAAGAAAACTCTATAATGAATCGAGGTATATCCCCTAAAGCTTCCTCATGTGGAGTCCTTTCCACCACCAGAAGTTTGACAACTTTGTTTCATTTAAAAATATAGAGAATGCATTTAGGACCATATTTTAGAAAATAGCCCATAGCCTTGCCAATTTCCCCAGGGGCAGGAGCTTTGTATGAGGGGTTGAAAAGGAAAATATCTGCCTTTGCTCAGTCTGACCTGCAATTCTTTTCACATGCAAGGGCAGAGGCCCTGGGGAGAGGAAGGCCAGAAGAAACACAGTGTATGTTCCCAGGGCTGGAGATGTGTAGGTCAAATCCCTGTTCTGCCTTCTCATTTCCCCTTTGGTGTGACTGATACAAAAACATTTCCCTTTCTCAAATTGATATTCTCAGGATAAATACACTAATAAATGAAGGTGTCCAGTTGCTGCCTTGTACTATTTAGGTAGTTCCTTATCATTTTATGTCTGTGTTTCACCTCTAAATGCTGCATGAGTCAAAACCCCTCAAACATAAAAGCTATGTTTCTGTAAGATAAAGCCTGGCTAATGCAGGATTCTGAGGAACATTGCTGTAGTTCTCTGATGGCCTCAAAAAGCCCTTACATATAAAAGTACTTACTTCAGAGCAAGCACAGAGATTGCTCCCAAAGAATTAGCCCTTAAGTACTGAGGCCAGTGCTTTCAGAGCTAAGACCTTGGGAATGTAGTGTAGATCATCCATGCCACATATGGGGATTTGTGTTAGCTTTGGAAGTAGCTACAGCTGTCTGAAACAGCAATAAGCCAGAACAAACCATTTTACCTGGGTAATCATCCACATCCTGACCTCCTGGCATCTCTGCTGGCTTCCTAATGCTTTGCTGCAGCTCTGCCTTGCAGAAAAACATTTTCTGCAGAAGAAAACAAGTTTACGGGGTTACCTATGGGTGGATCCTCACAGATAAATTGGTGTTTCTTCATGAACCTAAGCTAGATAACCTGAGCATTCATTATATTTTCTTAAAAACAGAGAGGATAATGCATCCAGTGCTCTTTCACCTCTGATTCTCCCTCTCTGCTCTTGAGAAACTCCACCTAGAGTGGAGTGCTGTGTCCAGGTCTGGGGTCCCCAACACAAGAAAGATGGACCTCTTGGAATGAGTCCAGAGGAGGCCACTAAGTTGATCACAGGGCTGGAACGCCTCCTCCATGAAGACAGGCTGAGAGAGCTGGGGTTGTCCAGCCTGGAGGAGAGGAAGCTCTGGGATGACATGATGGCACCTTCCAGTACCTAGAGGGAGCCTGGATGGGGCTCCAGGTAATCTGCTCTAGTGGAAGGTGTCCCGGCCCATGGCAGTGGGATTTGGAGCCAAATGATTTTTAAGTTCCCTTCCAACACAAACCATTCTATGATTCTACTACTCTTATCACTGCCCAGATGGGCACAATACCTTAGAGCTGGTTAAAAGAGGCTTAAAGCAGTGATACACACATGTTTCTTTTCACATATCCCAAACACATTAAAAAATTAATTTTTGTGAAGGTCAGAGGTGGAATTGGTATCTTTGTATTTCAAGCCAAACAGAGAGAAATTTGGTGCTAAATTGACCCACCATGCTGAATGTACCTAAAGTGGAGGGAGTTGCTGCCAGCATAGAAGTTGCTACAAGAGCTTGGAAAGGTCAAAAAGACCCTGGCAGGTTATAGATCTGGAAAGCCTTTTCATGTTTAACCTTAGAAAAATCATAAAGGCTTAGTTTCTCCTTTTAAAAAATGAATAACCTGTTCTCCTGTAGCCTGAAATGTGGTCCTCTTGGAAACATGCTGGGTGTGATGAACACTGCATGAACAGGGGCTGGGGGTCCCTCCAAACTGCAGGACAGTCCTGATTGTGCAGGATTACAAGTATGGAAGCTGCAAAAAGGCATGGCTCTTCTATGGCAGGGAGCTACTGAGGGGAGCTGAGATCACAGGAAGAGGTTTCATTTTGGAAACCTTTTGATTCAGACTCAAAGGCAAACAAACAAAAAGCTTCTTGCTTCTCAGGCAGGGAGAAATGTTGGTAGTAATTATCTTTTAGGGAGCTTTAGCTGTAATAGTCCTTTAGGAAGTCTGTGAAACTTAGTAACTGGATGCTACCTATCTTAAAAGACTCAAAGAAATGGTTGATTTGCAAGAAAGAAAATCAGATGAGTAAAAAATGCTAACAGCTGGGATTGGAACAGAGAAGCCATGGAACAGGATTGGTTATCAAATCCCCTTTGCTGGAAGTTTCTAAAAACAGAGGAAGTGGCTGGTGAGCATAAAGAGAACTGATAGAACTTTGGTGTGGGAACAATTACCAAGGAGCCTCCCAGCCACGCATCAGTATGGCACTATTGCTGAGAGGTGATGCTGGCAGCATTGCAGTGGAGAGGCAAGGAGTTCAGAGCAGAGACAAGATGAGACAGAGCCAGATGGTGGTGGCAGGGGCCTCACGGGTGTGGCCGGATTGGCAGTTGCAGAGGAATCCCAGCTATGGGACACCAGCCCCCAGGGCCCTACCTGTCCCTAATCCTGCAGCTCACCTGAGGCACAAGTGCTCATGGCTCCTATTAGTTTCTCTTTTTCTGTCTTAGAGGTAGAGGTTGTTACAAATGTTGATCGAAGTTTCCTTCTTCAAGTTAATGATCTGAAAAATCACCATAAATCATGCTGAGTTTGGAATTAGTATGGGAGTAACTCACTGACTAAAAAAAAGTTTGGTGAGTTGACCTTCATGTACAATAGTACACTGTTATTTTGTGATCTACATTTAGATTTTTTTCCACTTAAAACAAATCACTGTGCAACCCATTTCACAAAGGCCATAAACATTTTGAAACATTTTGAAATACAATTCATTCTTGTCTTGTAATGTCTCTGAACCAAACCCTTCACCAGGAGAGTGGTTTCCCTAGCAACTAATATATTCCAAAGTCTTAAAAAAAAAGGAGGGAATCTAAAAAGATAAAAACTAGAAAAACAAAACCAAAAACGCTCTGCATGATAAGACTGAACTTATTTGATGAACAAGAGATACATCCCATTCTGAGGTACTGTGAAGTTTTTATTGTAACTTGTTTTGTAATACTGTCCTTCCAGACTCATCCCAATTAAAGGTTTATTTCTCCTCAGAGCTCTGGGGCACAACTTGCTCCCCAGGCAAGGCAGTACATGGTTATAAGCACCAGCTGGGCAGCTCCTGGAGCTGAGGCTCTCTGCCTTTGGTGGTTAAAGGAACCAACCCTTACATGTCACTCCATACATGACATCCCTCAGCTCTTCCTTGCAGAGGTGGCAGCAGGCGTATGTGTCAGTGCCTGCCTCTGCAGGGGAGGTTGGTGACCACTGAAACCCAGTCCAGAGAGCAGCAGAGGCCAGTCATGCAGGAAAGTCATGCAGATGTCACTTATGGGAAAAGGTAAAGGAATCTTTGCCAAAGGTCTGAGCTGGCCACTAAGTTCAGGCAAGAAAATTCCTATTTGGCACCCTAGTTTTTAAAAGAAATGTAGAGAACTGATGATTCCTACTGAAATACAGCTTATGGGAGTAGTCAGCAAAGGGGGTGATGTATGGAATGGATGCTGAAGGATTCTTTACAGTCTGCAATGAAAGAAATGAAAAGCAACTGGAAAAAGCAGCAAGGCACCTTGAATGTATACATATATGAAACTGGGTCCAGCCCTGCAGACAAGGACTTAGGGCTGTTGGTGTATTGGACATGATCTGGCATTGTGCACATGCAGCTCAGAAGGCCAGCCGTACCCTGGGCTACATCAAAAGAAATGTGGCCACAAGTGGAGGAGGAGGAGGATTCTCCGCATCTACTTCACTCTCATGAGATCCCATGTGAAGTCCTGCATCCAGCTCTATACAACAGGTGTGCAAGACTGGTTCAATGGAGGGTCTTAGGTCTGAAGAGGGACTGCCTGAAGGTTGCATATGACACTTGCGGTCCTTGAGGCCATCCATCTACACCTTCCATAGTCCCACAGGCTTGAACAAGCTGTGTGTTGAACAGGGTTGAAATGCTACCAAACCAGAATGGCAGCAAGGCAGTCTGTAAGAGGAGCTGATGCCTTTTATTAGATCCATGAAACAGTGGGGGGGAATATGACTGTTAAATAAAAAGGAACAAAGACAAGCCTTCAGGTGTGAAAGCCCCTCCTGTGGCCTGCAAGGGGAGCTAAAGCGAGACCTGTTGTGGTAGCACTCTCACGTCTGTGTTTGCCACAGGGATGGAGAATTGGACCCATTGCCAGAGGAGGGCAAGCAGGGACGTTTGAACCCAGTCACCACAATGGGTACAGGTTAAAAACCGTGTCATTGTTGCAGTAGTTGAGACACACTTGGTGCCCTCTCCCACCTCTGTCTCCTTCACTTCCCCTTGGAGGCACCGAGAGCTGTCGGTGGGGTTGTGCCCCACTTACCATGGGGCAGGGGCCTCCCTGAGGCGCAGAGTAGGGTGGCAGAGAGAGGCAGCTGCCACTGTAGGTCAGGGGGGATTTGTCCCCACAGGATCCATCTCCCAAAGGGCCCACGTTAGACCTGAAGGGGTCATGGCCACCCTTTGTCATGGGCAGGATGTGCTGGGAGCTGAGGTGGATGCTCTGCTGGGGGGAAGAGGCGGTGCAGGGCACAGCAGGGACACTGCACAGCCTCTGGGCACTGGGGGTCCTCCCTAGGGACAGGCTTCGGCTCCATGTTGGTGCCCCTCTGGAGGCCCCATCATCCCCAGCTGTCCTTGGGTATGGCATCTGCCCGGAGCAGCTGCTCAGCGTTGCCTCCTGGGAGCTTTTGATTAAATGTCCCCTGAAATTAGCAGGTGGTGCGTGAGCATCCGGCTTGGAAAGAAGCAAAGGCAAAGCCTCCTGTGTTGGCATTGCACCTGTCAGAGACTTGGGAAAGCAAGGCATGGGTTAGTAAAACAAAATGTAGCATAGCACCTCTCCTCTGTGAGATGCTTACAAAGGCACTCAACGAATACCATGGCTGGACTTGATGATCTTAAAGGTCTCTTCCAACCTTGACCATTCTGTGGTTCTATGAACACAGGTAACAAGGCAGATGGTATAGCAGAGCCTCCCCCACTGTAACAGGGTGCCCATGGGCTATAGGGGCAAACTAAACAAGGCTCCCAGCTCATAGCTCTGGCTCTGTTTCACCAGTTTTTGCCCAAAGCCTATTTTACACTGAAAGAGTTGTTTAGACCTTGCATTCACAGCCCTTGGGGTCCACTGCCAGCATATACTGAAGAAGGACCTAAAAATGAAGTTATGCTAATACATTTGATACCACAGAATTATTCTTTTTCAACCAGTTTGGAAAAGTTAAGAATGATTTTTTAAACTGATTGTTTTGAAGTGATTTTTTTCACTACAATAATATTCTGCTTCAGCTTTCCTAGAGTCTATTTCTAATGAAAAAATGATCCTGTCTTTATATTTTTTTAACCCACAAACAGAAGTTTAATTCAGGGAGGGATCAGCACACAAGAATTATTCTTCTGGGTCTTTTGTTCTGGATATTTCAAAACTTTAATTGCCCTAATGATGAGATTATAATTATGCAAACTTTCATTGCTGTCAGAATACTCATTCTGTGGTATCATTTCTGATGAGTACTTGCAGGTCTCTCTCTTCTTTATAATTCTGCTTTTCATCCGTTTAATTATAGTGATTTTGCAGACTGCTCGAGCAGCAAAGCTCCTTTCAGTTGTTCTCCACTCATCATGAGAAATTCCAATGATCTGATGCAGGACCCAGCCCACCTTCAGCTAAAAACCCACTGATGCCATAGAGAGAACTTCCTGTACATGACTTGCTCTATTTTGGGCTCATACCTTTTTCTAAAATTCCCCTCCCTGGTCTCTTGTGAGCATATTAAAACTGAATCTTT
Source organism: Pomatostomus ruficeps (assembly GCA_013400735.1). Classification (NCBI taxonomy): domain Eukaryota; kingdom Metazoa; phylum Chordata; class Aves; order Passeriformes; family Timaliidae; genus Pomatostomus; species Pomatostomus ruficeps. The sequence goes on from VYZT01008473.1 coordinate 92,083, forward strand.
TCAGCATACATTTTGCAGATTGAACACATTAAAACAGAATCTTTTCAGAATATATTTTTGAAAACTGAGCGACACAGGTTCTCTGTGACAAACCAGACTCCTGAGTTAGTTGTATCATAGCCAAATATGATGGGTTATTCCCAAGGAAAACCTGCTGGAGGGCCATGAGCTGAAAAGACAGCGAGGGTAAATAGTCTGACTGCACAGACTCAGAACAGCTGAAGAGCAGGCTCTACTATTAGACATTTATGACATCTTTACTCTGTTTCTACTCCCACACAATTGAAAGTGAAAGCCTTAGGAAGATGTTTTAGGAAGAGAAAGATGAAAGCATGTCTATGGGGAACTTGACCTAAGACCAGTAGGCTCAGTTATAGAAGAAAAAACGCCACATGGCTCAGTAATATTTCCTAGGTGAAAACGATTTCAGCATTCATGGAGACAGAACTAAACCAGTGATAAGAAAAGCATTGTTGCTGTATTTGTTAGACATTTAGACAGCTCAGCTGTTTTTTCTTATGCTTTTGTTCCCAGGCACTTGTGTCAAGAGGTTCTGGTTTTTAGTGTCCTCCTGAGTATTTCCAGTAGAAATAGCTGCAGCTTCTAAATTCAGATTCTGTTCAAATGCATTTAACTTCATCTGTGCACTTTTTCTCTACTTCTTGGGTTCCCAGCTCCCCTTGCTTCTCTATGTCATCCATTTAAGAACTCTGTCCCCACCCAGACCAATTATCCCTTCTGTCTGTGGCTGAAGGGGCATGGATTACGACCCCTAACACCAGGTTGGGGGAAAGCACCAGCTTTAACATATCAAAAGACAAACTACATGTGAATTCTGGTGATGACAGTTGAGTGTAATACAGCCTTTGCAAGGAAGGTCACTGGAGACAGCCTCACCACTCAGCCTGATTCCCTCCATCGGCCATACAGCAGCCCCAGAGATCTCTGGAGATGCTTTCACAAGCGTTTCCACATCCATCAGAGGTGATGTTTTAACATCAGTGCTTCAGAAAGTCCTTCAGAGCACTCTTCTGCCTTCAAAGCCCTACTGGACACCCGGGGAGCAAAGAGGGCAAACCAGGTATAAGTGATGTACCTCTCCCTTCTTACGCTTGGCAAAACTGAAGGGGAACAAACAGAGGTGGAGGATGCCTCTGCTTTTCTCTGTGGTGCCAAGAAATAAGACAAGAGGCAATGGGCAGAAACTGATGCAGAGGAAATTCCACATACATGGTGATGAAACTTAGACTGCCCTGCAGCCCTGCTTTGTTTACCAGTGTAGATGTAATCTCCTGCTGCCACCAGACACAAATTGGTTCTGGAGAGGTGGTGCTGGCAGTGGATGACAGCACTAAGGAGAGCAGGATGCTCAGGAGAGCCCTGGTCCTTCTTGGCCTGATCATGGACATGGAGAATGTGGAGATGTAAAGCCTGCTCCCACCCAAACCCAAAGCCCAGATAGATTCCACCATGCCTTGAACCACAGATTGCCTGACCAAAATTTCATTGACCAATAGCAAGAGTTACCTCAGTCTCCTGGATTCTTTCTGATCTTAGAGAAGATGGAGAAAATGCTGTCTTTGCTTTTTGGATTGATCTTCTTGCTTCTGCTTCTAGTTTTGTTTCCGGACGTGGGTGGTCATGAGATCCTTTGGACTTTAGAAAGTAATTATGGTATGTTAAAGGTAGAAGCAACTTTGTTAATAATCTTAAGGGAGCAGAAATTATAGCCCAGGCCTAAACCACATTATGGCCTAATTTAAATCTTTGTATTTAATAGGATTTAGTTACTGTGAGCTCAAGTAACAAACATATCCCACATGAAGTGGGTTGGGGTAGAAAATCTCTGAAATCATAAAATCAGTGCATCACATTTATTTGTAGAAGACAGTCCCCACACTAGAGCCCCAGCTGAAGCTATGAGGTCTTCTGAAGCTTTGCTACAGTGTCCCTGCAGTCACTTTCATTCTTCTCACAGTTTAGACATGGTTATCAGAACATTAATTTCCATTAGCTTCCACAGAGAATTAATATTATTTAGCCTGCACGTAAGTGAAAGACTGGAAAGCAGGAAAGTGGTTATGTTACTAAACAAGCACTACAGTTTCCAGAAATAGTGCCCATTATTTAAACACTTGCATACACTGTGTTCCAGACATAAGTTACATATAATACACAGATGGCATTTTCCATAGACAGTCCCTTGGATACAACCATTTCCTGCTCCAAGATCGCCTCATGCTTATGTGTGGTGCCCTGGAGAAGGAGAAGAGATGACATGGTATTTCTGACTTCTGAGAATTTGTTGGTTCCTATGTACTTGAGGCAAAAAAAAATTAACAGGTTTTCACAGAAGCCTAAATAAAAAATATACTATGCTGTAAAATCATAGTATCACAGGCTAATTTAGGCTGGAAGGGTCCTCTAGCTCAGCCTCCTGCTCAGGCAGGACTAACTTCAGATTTAGATCAGGTTGCTTAGAACCTTGTGAAAATTTTTCTCCTTACAGGCATTTGATTTTGTCATATTCAATGACTTCTATTTATTGGCAAAAAGAATATTTCTAAATAAAACTTAAAACACCAGTCTTTAAAATTGACTTGCATAATGTTAGGTAATTTTATACCAACCTGGAAAAATATGAATTGGCCTTCATGCCTCCAGAAATTGGTAACTGGGTAACCACCATGGCCTCGGCAGGAAAGGAGCCGCAGTGGTCCATTGCAGTTTGGACAGCATTTCCCTGGAGCAAAGATAGAGGGAAACATTTTCAATGCAACACCAATTAGATTAGTCCCATGTGATACAATGGTTCATTGGTGGCAGATTGCCACTTCTGGTTTGGTGCTCAGAGAAACTATGCAAAAAAACTTCTAAACGCAAGCAAAAATCAATATAAACAAACTAACCATTGCCTTTATTCTGTCAGTTATAAAATATAACTTTCAAAAATTATTTCTATTATAATGTTATTACAACTTTATAGTTTATTATCATGGTCAGTTTTAGTTTTTGTCTTGTCAGTGTTTGGAATGTCATATGTGTTCTTGTCTTGACTTTTCTAGAGAACATTGTTCTGGCCTCAGTGAGTGCCTGAGTAATACCTTTCTTTAGCCAAAGTGTACATCAGATCCAGAAATCAGTATGTGCCAGCTCTACTGAGCAATCACAATTGTTTGGAATGGTCTTGCTAAAAACATGCGTGCAGCTCATGTTCTCTATTTGCATTGTCGTGCTCCAGTGATGTGACTGTGAGGCCTATTTTCCAGCCGTCACAGTTTATGAGCAACTTCTTTCCTGCAAGACTTGCCTCCTGAGTTACTCTTGGGCCAGTGTAATAATGAAGCCAGCAGTCAGATGGGCAGGAAGAGCAGGGCAGGAAGCTGCCTGCAGTGCACAGCTTTCTCAGTACCCTCACTCATGGGCCTGAGAAGGCTGGGGACCAATCCCTAACCAGCAGAAATAGTGATTAAAAAATTATTAGGAAAAAACCAAAGGAAATATACAAGCAGATGGCTACGTCCCAACAGTAAGAAGTGTAAAATGTACTGTTCCAAATCAAGAGTTGCTTTGGAATATAAGGAATGGCGGAAGGAAGGCTGGATAATCCGTAGGGTATCCTATACTTTGATTTCTGTGCTGTGTTCACTTGTGAACTGCCATGTGATGAATGCCATGTTCATACTCACGCTGCTGTTTTTGCCTGGCTTTATCACATATGGCTGGTCTTAGGTAGATCTTCCTCCCATCCAAGGTCGAGCAGTCGTTACCACAAACCACCACCCCAAGGCAGGACTTTTTTAAGATGCGAGAGTTGTGGTTGTTCGTGTTCCTCATCGCCCAGCTGCTGTGGTGCCTCTGAGCATTTTTATCCCCTGAGCTATAGATATGCTTTACATAGGAATCTGGCCATTCTTGAAACCAGTCTGTCTGGCTTATATGCTGTGGAAAGAACAAAGCAAGCAACGTTTTAGGCTGGGGAAGAGAAAAGCTTGTCCAGGAGCTGAGCAGAGTTGGACCTCTGCTGCGTGTCCTCTAGCCTACATGCCTCCAGCACCCCGGCACGTGATGCTGGTGGTCAGGAAGAAGCACTGGAGGTAAGGCAGAAAAAAGCACAGTTCTCTGTGGCTTCCCATGAGCCCCAGAGCATCAGGAAGGCCTGGCCAGGAGCTTGTTCTCATTCACCCACCCAATCAAGCAACCAAACAAAAAGGAAAAAAATACCATGAAACCCCCCCTAAACAAACACCAAACCTCATGGACAACACAGTAAGGAGCAATAAAAATAAAACTGGGAAAAGAACCCCAAAGGTCCAAACACACATCTCAACATCAGTGTACATCAGTGGGTACAGTAAAATGCAGTAAGCTGTAAAGCATCTACCAAACCTTGTGATGGTTTTGAAGGAAAAGTTCTTGTAAGGGATACAAAGGATTAGTAGAAATTTCCTTTAAAATGCTAATCCCAGCACTGAGAGCCATGACAACAGTAAGAACATCAACCAAGACGAGAAAAACTCCATGCTCTGCTGGTAAGCCCCTGGATAGTGTAGGGAAGGGTGTCAATGGAGCCTCCAGACTGAAATGCAGGTGAAGGTGACCTTCAGGTGAAGGACAGGGAAGGGAACATCCTGGAACATGGAGGCTTTGGGCAATCAGCACTGTCATAGTAGGGAAAAGGCTGAGATCCAGTAAAAAGGCAGGTTTGGGAGGTGAAAGGCAGAGCTGCCTGCTGAAGGACTGCAGCAGGAGGAATCTGGCAGAAATATGCAGAGGTGAGGGATAGGGAGGTGACATTGGTGTGCAGGATGTCTGGGCTTTCAGTGGAGGGCTTGGTTGAAACTTTTAGCTAAGAGAACTAGAAAAGGACAGAGGGAGGGGAAGATCACTATTGTGCCTCTCAGCAAATCTGCAAACATGAATCAAGGTTTCCCAAGATGCTCCTGGAAAGATTTGCCTCCATGTGGGAAGACAGCCCTGGAGCTGGAGCCCAATCTGCAGGGAGACTGAGCACCCACAGTTGCAAGGCAGTTGTTGGGGCTGTGCTCCCTTCTCATAAAGCACTACCCAGGGCAAAAAGCAAGTCCTGGACAGCTCTAATTAGGTGCCCACAGAATGAGGCACCTTTTTTTCCCTCTACTTTCTCTGTACCTAATCCACCAGTGAAAACAATGCTTCTGCAGCATTGCTATTTTTCATGCATCAGCAGCTCTTTCAATAACACATTTAAGGATAAATGCATGGAAATGTCAATATTTTCTCAATATTTTCTAGCAAAACATTCCCCCATACCTCGAGGTGACAAAGAGAATAAAGACAATGAGGCATAGATGAATGAGAAAGCATTTAAGATCAGTGGTGGAGATGACTTTTCAGAACTAAATAAATTTCTGAGACACAGACACATACCTGGGGAAGTTTGATGTCATTGATATCCCAACTTGTCATTTCTACATGTCGGGAAGCACAGTCCTCCTGCTCCGTAACAGAATCATCTGCACCTTTCAGCATTTTTGAATTCCTTCCCAAAGTTAGTGAGAAAGTTGCTCCTGGCTGCTTTTGAAGTTGCCTGGCTGTCAGCAGTCTCAAGCAGTTTACAACCAGGAAGCTGTTTCCTGAAGCTAAATGATAGAGAGGCTGCTCATTAAAGATAAAAATCAGTGTTCTTCTGCCAGAAAAACTTGTTCCATTAAAAGTTTTGCAAGCCAGCAAGGCAGTGGAAAATATAGCTTAGAGATATCCTGTGATGTTACAGAGACATCACTAACAACAAGCAAATCATGCTTGTGGCACCTGATTTGCTTTGCTCAGTCTCCTCTCCTACCAAGTTTATAGCCACATAACTCTGCTCACAGGTTCTTTGTACATCTGATCCAACTCTGGCTCTATATTCCCAGAGCCAAACTGGTTGAACAGCTCAACAGCTGTTAGGGGGTCTTTGAGACCCTGCTTACCCATTAGTTATTTCTCACTTAGCTCATGACACAGGTGAGCAAAGGAGGGGTCTGCTCCATCACTTCAGAAGAAATGGTGCTCAACCATTTCAAATATTGCTGGTGTCTCTGAGAGCTTACCAGCTGCACCAGGGAAGTATAGAAAAGGAGGTTGGGCTATCTGCATTTTCCTATCTCAATGGCAGACTGAAGAAAAAAACTCCATCAAGATATGTTTGTTAAAACCAACAGGTTTTCCCTGAAATCTTTTAAACTATGTGGCTGCCCTACTCTGAATTTCAGTACCAGCCAAGCTTAATAAAATACTGTGTTGGTTTTGTCTGGGGTAGAGTTCATTTTCTTCACCGAAAAGTGGTTGGTATAGGGCTGTCTTGGATTTGTTCTGAACATAGGGTTGATAATATGGAGATGTTTTTGGGTTTGATCCTCAGGGATCCCATGCATGAAAAACTTTGTTCCCTTTGCTAAGGAGAGAAAAAGTGAATAAGTTTTCTCTTTCTGGAAACTGGGAAAGTTTCAATGTTTTCAGGAAGGTCACTGTAGTTATGCCAGTTGAGGATATATTAGAGACTACTGAGTAGTGAGAGAAGTAAAATCTACCTGATAGTCTATTTCATGGACTTTCAAAAGCATAATATATTTTATTGTTATTTCTGGCTCTGCGTGTATGTATGGCCCTCGGAAAGTGATTTAGCCTCCATGTCTTTAGTTTACTTACTTATAAAATACCTGTGATCTTAATTTCTCATGTTAAATTATCACCCCTAAAGGAAGAGTTTTATTTGCAGAGCACTTGAGACATTTGGCTGTGTGATACTCTAGCAGCATAGTCAGAGCCCCATGGCCCCATGTTGTGACTCAGATTGTGGGGGAGAAAGAAGCAAAACATCCTCCATGGGAAAAGACCCCCACAGAGGGGTGCCTAGTAGTCAGTACCAGTGCTTCCAGGAATCTGAACTGAGGGCACTGTCCTGGGAGGGAAACCAGCAGGTTCAAATGAGATGTTAGACCAGAGGAGAAGGGAACAGAATAAATCAGAAATAAAAACATCTGTAAGAAATATCAGGTCTTCGTGTATTTTCCTACTGTGCTACAATGAAAATGGAGATAGTGAGGTCAGGACAAACAAAATACGAGCTGCATTAGAAAACTGAGTTGAATTTGCTAAACAAATAACCCTTGACTACTGTGTGCTCTAAAACATGAAATGATTTGTTACACAATTCAAAATTATAGTCTCATTGCTTTTAAAATTGTTTTTCTAAATGAGATGGCTTGGAAATTGATTTTTAATTTTCTTCATTAGAGAAAATTGAGTATTTCTTCTTTATACTATATTAAGAGAGCCAAAACTAATTAAATATTAAATATTAACTTAAAGATTAACAAAAGACACAGATAATTTCATAATAACACACACAAAAAATGAAATTCGAGAGAATCACACATATTTAACTACTTGGAGGCAAAGCCTTGCACCACTTATTTCTCTAGACTCTTGTACTACAGAGTGTTACTGTGATATGTCATAGAGGCTGAACACTAGGCAAGACAAAATCAAAAACTTAGGAAGAAATAATATTCGAAAATCTGCTATTTAATTCTTGTCTCTATATAACGTCTGAGGTATGTTACAACACATATAGAAAGAGATATTAAGCCATATATTTTATGACTTAACTAGCAAAGATTTGGAAGATTTCTTCTGTTTTCCTTACAAGCATTTGGTGTTGACCACTTATGAAAAGGATTATGAATTTTTAAAAGAAATTATGTGTATTACCAATTTACATGAGCCTATAGGTTAAAATAATTTTGTATCATCTGCGAGATCTTATTTGGAAGACAGTCTGGCAGACCACAACCATAGATAGATTTCAGCAGTTCTTCAGCAGCCATCTACAAGAGATTGAGGGCTGGAAAAAGGCCTGGAGTTGTAAAAGGCTTCTTGAATTCAGGCTCCCTGTCTGGAGAGGGCTGTGCAGACCCCGCAGAGCAGCGCCCGAGGCACGCAGCTGTCCCTGCAGGGCGCTGCCGCAGGGCGATGGCTCGCAGCAGGGACACGGGGATGTCCCCTGTCACAGAGCAGTCACCAGGCCAGGCTCCTTTCTTGTATTGTTTTACCAGCATACAAAGAAGGTGCTTTAGTCAGTGCTCCCATCAGTCTTCCTTTTGCTCTTTGGTGTCACTTTCAGTGATGATAACCTGTAAGTGATGTCAGGTGCAGTCACGGGAGCTTTACATGGGCTGAGTTACCTGTCCCACCAACAGCCTATGGTGCACTGTCTTCCATGGCTGCCTTTGTGCCTTGCCTCAAGTCCATGATTTTCTCTGACACTGAAGTTTCACCCTGCTGGTGGGAGCTCTCCTCCTCCCTTCCACTGCAGCTGTTTGCCTTTGCATGCTTCTCGTCCGTCTTTTATTACTGCAGAGTTTCATGGTGCTGCTCCACAGGAACCAAGTAACATGCAAGTTTATACCAAGATGCTACTGATACTCCTTGAGAAATATTGCTCCAGATTGGCCTGACTTTTTTTCTTTTTCCAAATATGTTCCCTAAACTTAAAAATAACAACTTTATCTTCCAGTTCAGCCTTTCTATTTGATAACTGTGGTAGTAGGATGAAGCAATATGATTATCTCCCAGATGCGGGGCATAAACTCACTGCAAATAGACATGTCATTTATAATGAGAAGACAGTTTCTGCCTGTGGAAAAATGTGCCGGGATGGTGCTTATTTTCAATAAGCAATGAGACAAGCTTTTGTTCTCAGATTGTCCTGACATATCCTCAAGTTGGCTGCCTCTATATTCAACATAATTTGAAATGCTTATGCTGTCTTCACCATTCAGTATTCAAAAGTGAAAGCTTCTTCCCTGTGGTCTGGGTCTTAGAAGGAAAACGGATGTAGTTTGAGATGGAAGTACTTTTAAACCCTTGGTTGGTTTTGTTTAGCCTTTGTTTCTCTTTAATTCTTCTCTCAAAACTGTTACTTTAATATGCCTTGAGATGTGAACCAGCTGATGAGCTCATATTTTTGTTCAATTACCATACTTCTGAATTCTGGACTGCTCTGGATAAGAAGTCAGTTGTAGGTGGCATAGTTCTCCTGGCTTTGCTGCTTCAGTCACATTCTTTGGACCATTTTTTAAAAATGCTTTTTAAAAGAAGTTTTGGTTCCCTACCTTTTCCAAACATCCTCTTTCTAGAGTGCAGCCTCAGGTGACATAGTCTGCAGGCTTCTCTGGTGCTCACATCATGTAACACAAACATATCCACACCACAGATCGTAAACCAGACAGATTAGCACAGAGTTCACCTCAAAGCCCAAACACTGAAGTCTTGGCCTCTTTCTTCTCAGGCTACACATATGTATCTTACATCACTCCTGCCCTCATGGGCTCAGGCCACTACTCAGTATAGACACTCAGGGTGTCTCTGCCAGAGTGCTTGCGAGGTGTTGTGTATTCCTGCCTGTACTGCACAGAGCGGAGATGGACACATGGATCATTGCAGCACCTTACTGAGGGGATATTCAAATCCTGCTCTTGGGATGGTAATCTCTTGAACTGCTCTTACTCAACAGCCTGCAATGGTCTCAGTTTTTCCTCTGTGTCAATGGAATAGTCATTTGGCTGAAATATTCTCATTTTTCATTTTCTATTTTACTTTTCTGGCTATTTCCAGCAGAGAGATGCAGTTGGGACATGATTTTTCAGAGGCTCTGCCACGTGAGGTTCATGCCCACACACTTGTATCACATAGATTAAATATTTTTGCAAGGACTCTCAGCCCCACTTCTTGAGGAAACAGATATTCATCCACATCTGCATTAGTTCCCAAGCAGTGTTCTCAGCTGAGAGCCTGATAGTTGAATGACTTACTATTGAACAGAATAGTATCACTAATCTGTTATTTTTTTTTTCTCCAGGACAGTGTTTTAGTGTCAAATGCTAGGAATGTGTATTCTTCTGCCATGTGAAGAACATAGCTCCAAGTGTAAGGTTTGAGGCCTGAGCTCATTTTAATCATTGTTTGGAATGCTTGAGTGTATGCAAATACGTATTTCACTTTATTTCTTGGTATCTCTTTATTTAAGCTGTGAGCTATAATACTTTGCCAGCAAAGTCTAGGCTTTTAATTTACTTTATTGACCTCTTTAATTTTTTTTGTCTTAACATATCAGAAACTCTGTAAAACATGTGATGCTCTAGACATCATATTAACTTCCTAGGGTAAAATTCATGGTAGCTGTTCCACAGATGCAAAACCACCATGGCAGTATAACAGCATTAATGTTGTGATTCTGTAAAAAACTTAGGTCTGGGTAAAATTTTGGATTAATTTGTTCATCTTTCTGACCATATAAACTATCTGTCCGTTTGTTTGTTTGTTTTTGTGACTTTTTCACTAAGATCAAAAATTTACATGCTTTAGCTGAAATCACTGGTTTCTATGGATTATCTAAAATTTTAGTTGGAATGCTTTTGTGGGTCATGTTTAAAAATGACAATCTCTTAGTGACAGTATTATGATGCAATATAAAAATTACTTTAGTTTAAGGATGTTGTGCTTTCTTATTTTTGCTAGTTTTCAAAGCCTAAGGCATTCACTCATTTTGTCTCTTGATCTGATATTCCATTTCTCATCTTGCCTTTGCATCTGGTACAAATACTTTTAATTTTGCAGTTCTGCCTGGCATGAACATCACGTGCATGCAAAATCTCATTTCATGGATTGACACTCATTAAATGTGGTGCTTTTCTCTTCCTTACAATTCTGTGATTTTCCCTTTTGTGATTTAAAGAATATGTAATTGCTAAATGAGTTATCCTTCACGTCCCTCTGCTTCAGAAAAGGAATTTGGTGTGTCACTATGATTGCTGTTTTCCTTGTTCCCACTCTGTTGCTGCAATATGCATTCTAATTATTGTGTTGTTGGAACTGACTCATCTCTGGTATCTCTGACAGAATGCTCTACTTTTCTCCATGGTCAGGGGGAGTCTCGTATCTACTGAATCCGTCCTCAGCTGCAGGTAATTTCAAAATAATTTCCTATCAGTTAACCCTGCCCTAGCTTCAAACAGCCAGTTTCTGATATAATCAGCTGCTGTGGAGATCCTGTATGTGTTCCTCTTTCTACAGGCTATGATATCTCACAGAACTGTAAAACTTTAACTAGTTTGTTCTGCCATACTTTCAAGAATGAGAACTTTTTCCACAGCCTGGATGTTGGAAACTATGTATCTTTTAAAATTTCTCTTTTTGCTTCTTTAGTAAGACTTGGCTAGATCTTGCTTTGGTAAGGAATTTCCTTCATTTTGTGTTAGAAAGATAGGTTTAACATCTCGTTAGGCTGGGAGTAGCACGGGAGATATGCAAGAGATAACAGACATGGGGGGGGGCACCATCAAGGGCTGTTAATGGACCATCAACCCAAGACAATGCCCCGAGCAGAGCAGAGCCACGTGTTCCAGGAAAGGACTGATAAGAAGTATCGCAAAATGGAAATCTAATCAACACCCAAGATGAGGAAACTCAGACCCAATGGGAACCTGGATACTGGGGTTTACCTCATTTTGTACCAATAAGCTTTGAAATAATGTGTTCCTATGGACTTTGAGTGTATAAAATCTAAGGGAAATTTCAGTAGAGGCATGTGTGTTTGGAATATTCTTCCTGGGCACATCCTGGCCAGAATAAAGTAATGTCTGATTCTCTATCACTTCAAATATAGTGCTAGAGGGTTGTTTTTTTTTTTTTTCCGGTTTTTGGTGACATGGACATTGAAAGGAGCACTGTGTCTGAGAAACAGCTTTGTTCTTGTCACTTGCTTCGAAACAGAGCATAGCTTGCTTTACTCCTGAGAAATCATAGCTACTCTTCCTATTATGCTGGGCTCAGTACCCAGCAGGCTGGTGGAAATTTTAACAGTGACACAAGATGAGATCTTTTACACTCTGAGGAGTGCCAGATTACACTTGATTATCTATTTGATCCCAGATCCTATCTCTGGTTTTAGGAGAGAAGAATCCCAGCTATAAACCTAGGTTTGGCAGTCTGGTGTAGCTTCCTGACATTGTCACACCTTGGAATTTCTCTGCTTCCTCCATGCCATTGGTCTCATCTGCTGTAATCCAACAAAAGGAGCTCCAATACTCCCTATTTAAAAATTTTCTCCTTGGCCTTCATAGCAGTCCCCAGCAACTATTTGTGTAGGTCCTTCACAGAACTTGTGAAGGCCACTTGCACTTCTGCCTTATGGAAACTGGTAACAAGCCAAATCCAGACAGATATGTCCACCCACGTGGGCAGTCCCTGCCCGGACTGATCAGGTGATAATTATTGCATCTTTCTTTGTCAATATTATGGCCAGCATGCTCTTTTCTCATTCAGTGTTCATCTGTCACACTAGTGCATGTCTAAGCTATTTCTTTCTCAAGACCGGCTTGAGAAAATCTACCTTCTCATAAGTTTTGCCTGAACTTGCTATTGTATCTCCTCCAGGAGAAGGAACACAACTGAGTTCCTCAGGCTTCTGAGCTGGTCTGACACCTACAATACCCCTGTGGGTGGGAATTCACCCCTATTCTTGCCTGTGTACCCTCCCTGTGTTTTCTCCTGGTTTTAGCTGTGGTAGCCACGTTGCAGACCTTGTTTCACTGGCTTCACATGGATTCATGTTAGGACACCTGTAACTCCAGTAAAGCAATCCAGTGGCACAAGGCAACGCCTTGTTCTCTGAAAATACAATGGACTCTCTACTGCAGCTAAGGTCCTCACATGCTAAGAGATTAATTTCCTAGAAGTGGTGACAGCAGCATTGTTCCCCATATCACATTCCTTGCCTCACTTTCTTTCTCCATTCACACTCACCTATCTCCCAGATACCTGGAGAGGGCACAGTACAGTGTTTACAATACCTACAGATTTTCCAAATAGTTTTTATAGTATAGATTAATAGGCAACAAAACTAGTAGCCCAGGATGCCTGATTTGTTCTTTAGTGCTGAGGCTGACCTCCTCTCTTGCCTTGATTGAATCACATTTGCAGAATGACTGACTAACTTGTCAGGCACTCCTGCAACCTGATCTCCTCTTCACAGAAAGTGGGTATGCCTCCAAAGAGAAAGGTAGCTGGTTAGGTACTGGAAACTGTGCAGCTGCATTACCAGGTTGCTCTGCCAAGGTTACTTAGTTCTGCTGACTGTAGATTTTATGTCTGGCACTGCACCATGACAGGAGAATTTCTTTCTGTCTCCATTCAGCTGAACAAATGTCAGACCAGCCTTGCTGTGAAAGCCCATCCATGGGTGGCATGGTACTGCAGGTTGTTCCGAGACAGCTCCAAACAAACCACTGCCCCCTCAGAAGATGGACTGTGCATTTGAAACTAGACACAGTATGGTTTTCAGCGTATCTAATAACATGGTGCAGCAATGTTCGGGTAATCTGATGACACTCCAGAGATTGTCGATGTATCTGCGGTCGTGCTGTGGCACAAACTGCAGCAGGAGTAAGTACCACTGGGTTGTCTTATACCTTGTGCTCCTCTCGGCACAGAAGGACAAGCCTGTCTTTCATTTTCTCTGCATTTTGCTTGTCCATTTGTCCTTCATGAAGAAGCAGCCCAGCAGCTTTTTCTGCACTGCACTGAATGAAAGTCTCTGGACTTGTGTCTGTGACAGCAGCGAGGGAGGGCACTGTGCAACGTGGTGCTGGTGCCACAGACCCAGGGACCTTGCTGTCGGCATTGGCATGGAAAAGCAGAGACCAAGGACAGGAGTTACAGCACGGCATGCATTGACCTAAAGCAAGTTGTCATTGACTGTCCTGAAAATCCAGACCTTGGCTTTGTGGGGCCACCAGAAGCAGGAAGGCAACAAATGAGAGGCAGCAGCAGATAGGGAACATGTGTGTTTAGGCAGAAGCCTGCAGGGACTCCCACAGCTTATGGTAGGAGCTCCTACTTATTTTATGGTACTATTTATACATCTTAGCCTTATGGAAACAATGGACCTGTGGTGCTGTACAGCTCACTTCAAAGCACTGAGACCAAAATAATTTTACTGCTGTTTTCTGAATTACCTTTCTTCTAGCTGCCTTTTACCTACTTGTTTCTCTGTGGATCATCTAATTTTGTGGCAAAAATACCTGTTTTAATTGTTGTTGATAAACAAGTGAAAATTGCTTTTTACACCCTTCCCCTTTCCCCACTACCTCCAAAGCCTCTAAGCAAAAGTTCTTGCAAAGTGAGAAAGACAGTCGTGATGTTCTTGTCCATTCCTTCCACAGTATGTGCATGACTCCGCCTTGAAAAAGGCAGCAAATTGGTCTGGAAAGGTCCAAATGAAAAACTACATCTTGAAGAGTGCTGCTAAAATAGTATCCTAGTGCTCTAACTGGAAGCAGTTTTCATATCTTCTTCAAAAGCTCACTGCCTGCACCCTGCTCAGAAACAAATTCCCACTATCCCCTCTTCACCTGGTGCGCCCTCTCTCCTTTCCATGTGTATTGACTATGGTTTAGTCCTCTGGCTTTGCAAATGATGATTTCCATTCTTAGCTGCTGTTTACACACCTAATTTTGCTGTTCCTCCTCCTCATTTAAAATGTAAAATACCTGAAATATCTAAGTTCTAAGTAGGTACAAGCAAGAGATGTTCTTATAAATTACCTTGGACATAAAAAAGATATCTTCTAACTTTGCTGCTATTGTGCATATTTGGGCACACAAAAATTTTAATACGTATTGATCCCTTAAAGCAGTCAAATCACAGAAATAAATCCCTAGAAGATTTTGTACAGGAAAATAGAGAAAAGCAACATCAAGAAAAGGGGCAATACTGGCTACTGGCATTAAGACTTGGATATGCATCTTCTCTGAGGTACATGTGGGAAGTGAGGACTGGGTTTCACTTTAGTGAGTGACCATCCCAGAGGTGGAGACCGCTGCTGTCAGCAATAGCTGAACTCACCAAGGCTTAAAATTCACTTATCTATATACAAAAAGCTTGTGAAAAACAACTTTTCAGCTATGACTATAGCAACCGTTACAACATATATTAGTCACATAACAGAAAAGTATAAACATGAAACTACTTGGAATGCAAAGTTTAAGCTGCCTCTTTCACTCCCATTCAGCAAACTCTTCAAAAGGAAAAAAAAGTTGAATCAGTCATCTCATTCAGAACAAACAACTTCTTAGGGAAAATAATAAAATAAATGGCTGGATTTGGGATAAACATCTATTGTTAGTATCATACCCTCCATGTTATGAAACACAGAGGGAAAACAGAGGACAAGATGGGAAAGGGTTTTGTGCAGGTGCAGGATGCATAACATGCCCTTACACATTGCTCCTGGTCATTTTCTATCCCTGTCTTTGACAAACTATGGAAATAATTCACAATGTAAAGAGACCCAGCTACCTTCAAACCCCTCCTTGTCTGAAGAGCTCCAGTAAGTGTCCCCAGCTAAAATGCTGAGGGCATTCAGCTGCCTGGGTCAGTTTTCCTGCATTTGTTTCTTGGTACTGGCTCTTCATTAGTATGGAAACCAGAGCTTTGCTGTGGTCTACAGACAAGAGAAGACTTGGCCTGACTTTCAGGATATTGAGAAATCAGCAGTTTCTACAGAAATGGAGCAGAGGACCATCACCACAATGCTGCGGGTACTCCAGTATAACTCCAGGAATCACCATGTCACCTGAGCTGCATAAAGGGCAAATTCCCATTTGAATTGTGTGGGAACTTTAAGCAACAATTCCTAAGTGCAGGTTTGAAAGGGGTATGTATAAGGTGCTGAAGTCATTCAGTGGGCAGACACTGTCTGCCTGTTCTGGATGTTACTACCTCCCATTTCATGTGCTGTGCCTTCATATTTAGCAGAGCTGCATGACATTTTGAAAATGTTCCAGAATTGTAAAGTTGGGAGTAACAAACTTTAAAAGTCACCTAAATCCACTGCTTGTCTGAATTGTTTCTTTCTGCTCCAAGCTGTGTACTATTTGTGCCCAAATACACAGTGGTTTTCCAGTTTTGCCTTAGGGTGGATTTTTATTTTTATTTTGTTAGAGGAAAGTGCTTTGAAGTGACCTTAATAAATAAGAAACGGACACCTATGTTACAAAACGTCTCAAAAATCACATTGGAAAGTTAACACTACACAGCTAAAATATCTCTTATACTCTTCAGTGGTAACTGAGTACCAGCCCTAAAATGAGTGGAAAATCTCAAGAACAACTTGCCAATTATTTTCAGAGTGCTAAAATGAGCTGTGCTTGCTGAGATCATTAACAAGACCAAGAAAAGAAGTATTCACTGCGGTTTCCCATCTATTAGAGTACTTTGCCTCTCCAGCAGTCTCCAGAGAAAGCCTCTGGCTGCTTCTTAAGGTCACTGAATCATTTCACTACAATAAATGATCTCGCTAGCTGGAAATGTTGGAGAGGCTCCCTGTGCCTCAGCGTTGCCATATCAGTGAGTCACTTCAAGCCCTGTGCTCATGGGTGAACATGCACCACACCCAAACTGCCCCCTCCCCTGGCCTTTTTCTTCTCTTTGTCCTCCTTCATGTGCTTTTACTTTCCTAACAGTATTAAACTGATAGAGATCTGTATATTTTACAGTCTGTGGACAGAATGAGAACACAGATTAAAAAAAAAAAAAAAAAAAAAAAAAAAAAGAACAAAACCCCACCAAACATGACTTGGGCTCCCTAATCTTGGGAGTCTTTGGCTTTGCCACATATAGACAATTACCGGAAGGAGTCAGCAATGTTCCCGCGGGGCTCTGACAGAGCAGGAGGGCAAAGTGTCCCAGGGCAGGAACAAAGCTGTCTTCCGCACCACTTAGAGCCTGGAGACAGCAAGAATGGACAGTCAGGACATTGAGAGGCATGCCAGTGTAAGAGTAGTTGACATGCATGGTTTAGCACATCCTGTAATCAGTAACAGAAGGAATTGTAGGTCCCATCAACCACGATTCTGTTACAAAGAGCAGCACCATCTCCCATATGCAATCCAACAGAACACTGATGAAGATGACCAACATAGTTTTGACAAATGCCTTTATTTCCCGCAGCAGGAGATAGCAGGCTGTTTCCTTGGTGAAACAAATTCCAAAAAACATCACCTGTAAGCCCTTGGCAATATTTTCTCTTCTTATCCCCAAGTGTGCAACACATTTCTCTTCCAGCTTTGTTCTCTCTTTTATATTTATAACTTCCCTTTCTTTAAGGCTCATTTCTCTATTTGACTGAATCCTTGTAGGAGAGAGGAACAAATAAGCCCCACTGGGTTACTAATGGGTAGTTCAGCAGTGCTGGTTACAAACCAGGCTCTCTCAGTTCATCTATGCAAAGTTCATGTGCTGCAAAGCTGTCACCAGCCTTCCACTCCAGCAACTCCACTTCAGGCATGCTTGCCTTGGGCTGAGTCCAAGGCACTCCATTCCACTTTTTTCGGAGTAGTGAATTTATCACAGTTGCTTCGCCCCTGTAAACTAGACCTCAGATGTCAGTCTCCTCTGTCTCTCTGCACTGCCACATAACAGAATAGTTTGGGATAAACGGTGCCTCTGGAGAGCACCAACCTCACAGCAAGGTTAATTTCAAGGTTACAGTAGGATGCTCAGGGCCTGACCAGTTGAACATCTCCAAGGATGGAGATCAACCTCCCTGGTAAGCCTGTGCCAGTCTTTGACTGCTCTCATTGTGAAGGATTTTTCCCATACATTTAATCTGAATTTCCTTTGCTGCAACTTATGCATTTGTACTTTCATTGCATCTGTTGGTCTTCTTCTGTGTCCCACCAAGAAGACTCTGCTCATCCTCCTCCTTATCACCCTCAGGCAGCTGAGAACAGAAGTGAGGTGTCCCCACCTTTACTCTGCAGCTCCCTGAATCTCAATGTTCTCTGGCAGACAGAGAACACAGATACACAGGTGCTTTGCCAATAGGCATCCTTGAAAAGTGAGGACAATTGAAAGATTTCAGACAGCTTAGATACAGACAAGCCACTTCCAAATATCTCAAATTGCCTAAAAGTCCAGTGGAGTCAGTAAAAAAGGTCACCCTTACTGAACATTTGTGGGCAGGGTATACAGCCTCACTCAATTGAAAGTTAAAACTGGGGTGCTGCCTTTACATATTCAGTTCTTTTACTCTGAAAGACCCAGTCAGGATTTGATCTGGGATCTTCAGTTTCAAAAGACAAAAGAGTCAAGTCAGAGTGTCCTCTAATTTTGTATCTTGCAGACTTCTTCATTTCTCCACCAGATTACATTCTTTTTAGAACATGTTCAGTCTCCTTATGACCTGGTTTCTTCACGTTATATCAGGAATGATTAACGTGTAAACTTTCCCTTGAGAGGATCCTGTATCTCAACAGTCAGCAAAGTTATTACCAATCTGCAACACAAGTGCATTTCTGGTCCAATCATAAATATGTTTCTGATCATTATTCTGAGAAAAAGTTGCTTCAGTGAAGTGATTTGCTCTTTCAGCAACTGCTGGGACAGGACTTGCTTTTATAGATGGCTGCTTTAGTACAACAAACATCAAGCAGTCTTCTGGACACTTAAGGCTGTGTGTTCTCTTTTGAGTTACAGTTCAGTACTGCTTTTGGGAAAGTATTTTTGTGTTGTGTTTTTCTATGAATTACTTCGACAGAAATGGAGACATGTATTTTTTCCATAGGGAAAAACCCATGATATTTTCAACAAAATAACTGAAAAATATCAACTGAAATAAATAGCAAGGAAATGTTATCTTAGGGCCTCAGTGACACCTGGTGTTCAGGCAATGGATATGATATTCCCTGGGGTAGGGTTCACAGGGAAGCTGTCAGACCAATGCAGTAAGGGCATCTGAAGGGACAGTATGTTACTGCAGAAGCATCAGCGAGGAGAGGGACTGAAAACTCCCTCCCAGACACTGGCCATCTTCACTTCCTCAGGGGATAATCCAGCACTGCATAGTGCTGAGGATGGGCCCAGGAAGATCAGCGGGACTGAGGGGAGGAGGAAGCCCAGCAACCATTTTCCTACCTCTTCCGCTGCCCCCATACTGCACTGTATTCAGATTTTCCTGCAGGACTGGTCTCAGCTTGTGCTGAGCTCCCCTTGCCCAAGTGCCAGGAGAGAGGTGTTCCCACACAACCCATGAAGCTGCACCATCCTAAAGGTGTCAAGGGTTAACATGGCCACAAAGATCTGTGGCACTTGTTTCAACATCAGTATTGGGATGCTATTCACGCTTCTCTGATGTCCACATATTTCTCCCTCTACAGATACTTTAAATGATTCTGCTCAACAAGAGCCGTCAAGACTGGAGACAGGGGAGCTGTCTTTACTGAGAGCTCCTCTGAAATGCAGAGGAGCTCTCAGTAAAGAAAACACTGCCAGGTAGCCTAGTCCAAGAGGTACTTGTAGTAAACAGCAACATCACCATGTGAGGTGGAAGTGCAGCCCCAGGTTCTGTACAGAAGAGAGAGGAGACGCAGCGTGGTGCCCAGCAGACCTGGCAGTCACCAGACCCAGTAGTTATTAGACCCAGGCTGACGGCACAAGAAGCAGATCCGTGCCTTAATGGGGAGCGTGGTCTTCTGACATAAGGCTGAAGGAAGAGAGGAGTAAAGACAGGGAAAAATTTCTTAATGCTGCTTGAGGGAAACCTACCCTTGCATGGAGGCTGAGCTGTGGCTGCTCTGCAGAAAGTAGGCATGGATTTGGGTGTTCATCAAACACCTGCTGCTGAGAGAGACAGTAACTGCAGCCAATCAGAAAACTGATCTGATGTCATATTCTCACTGTGCACAATCTCTCTTGCCTTGTTGAAAATGAGAGCAATTCAGTTCATATTCTCCAGTTTCTCTTCCTGTCCGTCTTCTCAAAACTGTCATGAGGGCATCCTTCTTTCTTGCATACTAGAGTCTCTCTCCTCATTAGCTTTTTTCTTGGCATTTTGTGTGTTTTCTGCTTCCTGTATATGTTTTCCTCTGAACTGTGTTTCCTTATTTTTTCCAAACCAGCCTCCTGTTACTGAGATGTCAGAGCAGGGAGGATGCTGTCTTCTGTAATACAGAGGAGCTGCTGTCCTAGCACCACCCTTCACGGTCTTCTTACATGGCCAGATATTTTGGGGTTTGCTTGCCTAAATTTATCTAGTATAAAATGTGATAAATACTGAGTGCTATTAAATAACTACCAATCACTTATATGTGCTGGACAGCTAGTGATGTATTTTGTTAATAACCATTACAGGCTAAGCTTTAATGAAAAAATACATTTGATTTGAGATTTGGGCTGAGTTTCATGAATTTGTTCTTTTCTTCCCTGCTTGAACACATAAATTCACCTCTGCCTATAAAATGCTCTGAAATATTCCTGGGTATCAGGATGCACAGATCAGTATTCTGATAATCTAAAACAGAACAGCTCCTGCTTTTCCATGAAAGCCAAAGTTCCCAAGGTTATTTGTGCAATCAAGGTCAGGTGCATCATAAAAGCCATTATGTAGGATATGCTTGCTTTTAATCTCATCTCCCTTTATGACCCCTGTTTCCACACCAGGAAATGCTCTTGATTACAAAGTCTTTGCAATAGTGAAATAAAAGACAACACAGTGGTTTATTCTTGTATGTGGTATTCAAAAGCAATTATACTATGATCATCTGTACTACTACCAGGAACTACCGTGCAGATGTTTCCAATGGGTCAGGAGCTCTGTTTATCTAACACTTACCTCCCTGCCCAGCCCTCCTTTAAACATGATCTTCGAAGAACATACTACAGGGCAATTGCAAGGAAAAAGTCTTCCGGCTCAGAAATGTGTATCCCTCTATAAATACTGATCTGCCATCCTTGCCTGTACTAAATGCTGGCATATTTGTCACTGGTGTCGGCTGCATCTTTCTGTGAAATCCTCCTGGTACCGGGGAGCAGGAGCAGCAACGTGTCCCCAGCTGTCCCCTCACAGGTGTCGCCAGGAGAGGGCACCGGCTCTCAGCGCATCCCCGCGGACGCGCAGTCCCCAGGCATCCCCCACACCCCGCCTCTGGCCCTGGATGCTCCCGGGTCCCACAGCCACCTCCTCCACTTCCCCCTCTCAGCCAGCCAGGCTGACATCAGCCCTGGGTTTAACCAGACCTGGCTACTGGAGGACTTGGTTTAAAACCCCAGTGCTTGCTTACACCATTCTTAAACTTCCATAAAATCATCTGCATAAGAGGCAAAACACCTCTGCAGATGCTGCTTAGATGCTGCTCTCTCCATTTTTGAGGCCAGAAAATGAAACCGAATATAGTTGTGTTTGAGTTTTTGCCTGTTTGTTTAGTTTTAGTATTATTCTAATAATACTAAAGGTGAGATGATTGGGGTTGGTTGTGAGAGGCTGGGGGTGGGTATTTGTGCAGTTGTTTTTGGGACTTTTTTACTTCTGCTTCAAAACGTAAAATCTCACATTGACTATAATTTTTTTCTAAGTGCTCTGGACAGTGGAGCCAGATAGTTGGCCCCATAGTTTTGCACGTTTCTGAAACCTTGTATGTTGCTCCTTTCTGACCAAGAGAGAGTTAGTTAATTATTCCTATTTTCCTGTGTTGGAGGAAAACTTTTGGCATATACTGCATGTTGCAAAAATGCCAAGAAGCCAAGCAGAGCATCCACCACCAAATTGCCTGGTCTGGTTTCAGGAGTTCCCACTCATTTAAAAATCTACTTGTACAGCTTTATAACAGAGGGACTGGGCAGCAATTCTTCGCATCTACTTAGTATGGAAACCAGAGCCAGATGTAAAGACTACTTGTTAGCTTATTATTTAAACTTCTGAGAACAGAAGGGTCTTTTTCATGATGATTTGCAAAAATCTGTGCAGACAATTTTAAAAGGAAACACAGCTGATAATCCTTAGCTGATAATAGTTATGCCATCTATATGCACGGGACGTATTTCCTGGTCTTTCTGGCAAACTCATCACTATTCTACTGAGCAAAAGTGCATTTGCATCGAAGATGTCTCAAGTCCCCTTGTGTGACCAGCACACCAAGAGCTGGTCTCACACTCCCTTCCAGCCCCAAGTGCTGTGGGAAACAAAGCAGCTTGATGAATTAACAGAAGATCTTTCAGAGTGGCGATCCTTTCTAAATATACAGAAAGGTGTTAGATTTAGAAAGGCCTTGAAGAATTGAGATGCCATTGATTTTAAAGGAAGCAAGGCACTTAGATAACTACAAGGCTACAGATTTTTCTTTTGTTTTTGTGGGGGGTTTTTTTGTTTTGTTTTGGTTTTTTTCATTTTTTAATTTTTTTTTAAATTTTCATAAAGCTCTTATTTCTGGTAAGTGAGCTGAGATTCTGATTTCCTACAACAGCTGGTAAAATTGAATTACTAGCATTTAGTAAACATTTGGCTTCCAGTGGTGGACAGAACACCTGATAAAGACATGCTTCCTGCTTGCTCAATGGGATGAGATACCATATGTCTAATCAGTTACACAAACACCACAATACCTTGCTTCAGCATGTATAGAAAAAATTTCACTTCATTTCACTGTAAATATTTTTACCAAGTAGTTTATCACCACATAAAATTACCTCTGGCACTGGCTAATCCTAGTGGAAATGCTGTGAATATCCACTTAGGCAAGTCTCAGGCAGTAAAAGTGCAATTGTGCCACAGGGGTTGTGCATTTCCCATTACACCACGGCAGGAGCAGCAAATGCACAAGCGTAAACAACTCTGTGGGATTGCATTTTTATGTCAACAGATTCAGTTCACTTGAAGTTTCACCTGCTCCCAAATGAAATGCAACAATGAGTACAATTTTGCATTTCTTTTTGTCACATGGCTGGACCATCCCTGTTTGACTTGGAGGTCCCGCTGCCTCTGAAGGGTGTGAGGCAGTTCCTCTCATGAGGAAATTCAGGACCTTTCTGCTGAACACAGGCTTCCTTCACACGTCCTGCCACCACAGTACCTTCCAGCAGCAAACAGGAGGTTCCTACACTGCCTTTAAAAACTTTCTAAGAATTATGGGCCAGATTCCTGGAAAAGGTGTTGCTTTAACATGTATTAGATCTGGAAAAAACAAGGGAAAAAAAAAAAGGCGCAAAGCAATTGGTTCACTCCAGAAAGCATGTTTTCCCAGGCTACAAGACTTCCAGCTGTACCACAATGACCTTCAGGTTTTCTGGTGCCTGGTACCTTGTGGCCTTTGGCAGATCTTCCTTATGATCAAGGAAGCTGCCTTCTGCCTGACCTGCTGATCTGTAAGAGGACAAAGCGCCCATGTGGCATGGGGTGACCTTGGGCCATCTGCCAGACACCCACCCAGTTGCTCTCTCACCCTCCTCAACAGGGCTGGGGGCGGAAATAAGATGAAAAGCTTGAGGTTTGAGATAAAGACAGGAAGGTCACTCAGCAGTAATTGTCATGGCCAAAAGGGATTCTGGGAATAATAATTTATTTCCAGTTAAAACAGAGTTGAATGGTGAGACAGACGAAAACTAAAGCACCTACTCTTTTTCTCCTTCTTCCAAGGCTGTTTCACTTCTTCATTTCCACCCCCTTGACCTCCTCCATGCTCCAAGTGGCATGGGGGTGGTTGTAGTCAGTCCATAACAGCCCCTCTCTCCTTCCTACTCACGTTCCAGTGTGGGTCATTCCCATGGGCTGAAATCCCTCAAGAAAAACTTGCAGCATGGGCTCTCCACAGGCTGCAGTTCCTTCAGGGCATGTCCACTTGCTCCACCACATGGTCCCCCATGGGCTGCAGTGTGGCTATCTGCTTTGCCATGGGTTTCTCCACAGGATGCAGGGGAATCTGCTCCAGCATCACCTCCTTCCCCTCCTTCCTCTCCCACCTTGGTGTCTGCAGGGCTGTTTCTCACACTTTTGTCATCACTCCTCTCTCTGCTGGGCAGTGTTTTGCCCTTTCTTAGACATAGTTTCACAGAGGCACCAACAGCTGTTTTTTGCCAGAATGCAGAGCAGCACACCAGGAATCCCATCCCTGGTCTTACAAGCTGTAGAAGTGGCCAGTGCCCCATCTTCAAGCAATCCCCCAGACCTCTTATGGGAAAAATGCTCCAGACCCATATTCCACTAACAAAGGCACTCTCCCTATTTCTAGCCTAGGAAGACTCTTGGGTAGCTTATACCCATTTGATTTGCATCACACACTTAAAATAGCTCATTTTCCTCCATGAAAATTTGAATCTACTGTTGTGATGTCTGTGTTGGCTGTGGTTACATTCCTTCTCAACACTGGTCTTGTTAAACATCTGTTTTGCAGGACTTCTCCACTTCTCTGACCATCCCAGTAACTCTTCTGTACAGCAGATCTTTTAAAATCAGTTTTCTTGAGAGCTGATGCATTCATCAAAAGAAATCCCACCAGAGCCTCATTGTCCCACGCTAGCACTTTCCTCCTACTAAAAATGGACCAATTAGCAAACAGGAGTTTTTTACCCATTTTTTTTTCATAGTAGCAGCTCTAAGCTGTTGAAGAGATGATTTGCAACATATCTTTCCTTCTCTCCACTTCAGTCGTGTCCAACTAAACTCCCAAGGAAACAGCTGAGATTCTGTTACTGGTGCCTAAGGGGTATTTACAGTAATCCCATTTGTTACTCCAGCCATCAAGGTAGTTCCTGTAGGAGATGTAATCTTCCCTGGCAATGACAGTACTTTCTAATGTTGTCATCTCCAAACATTGCTGCAGATAGTCCTGTTTTTTATACCAGGGTTTCTCATAAAGCATTATTAATGGGCTCCATTCCAGCTGAAAGCATTGAGACAAACCATCTGCTCATCAGTTTGACCTTGCTTATCCATGGATCCTGTTGCTGGTCACCGCCCCTCTAGTTTACATAACAATTTCCAAGATTAAACATACGACCTATTCCAGAGGGATGGAAGATGTATTTCCTTTGTCTACACAGTGTTTTTTTAAATTAAAAACCGATATGGGTCAATCAGAGGTGATTACTTCCAGAAAGGCTGTGTTACATTTTCTCCCGTTTTCTTTGAACTTCGTTGTACTCATTCTTTCAATTTTTTCAGGAATCTGTCATCATACTGAAATCAGACTATGAAGTCTACCATCTACCAGAGACTTTTACATTCTTCCTACAGAAAATACAGTATCTACATTATACATCATTGAAATACAAGACATGTGAATCTCTTTTCTCCTTCTTCACATCCCAGTTTGACTGATTTAAACATAACACACTTTTTTTTTTTTAACTGGACATTTGTTGCTCTTTTTCCTCCTTTCTGTTGGAGATTATTTTAATACCTTTGACTTAAAAAACTAATGCTTCTGCTACTGTCATGTCATGGGAGGCTCTGGGGACCCCAGCTTCCCCTGCTCATACAAATGTGCTCTACCAAATCTGAGAAACATATGAACCTTGTTTTGTATATCTGTATATAAAGTAAATGGATTAAAAGTTGAAAATGTAATCAAAGTTTGCTTTATAAATCAGTTTGTGACACATCCTGATGATTACAACTAATCACTTTTGTTGATGCAGTAATTCTTGGCAAGAGGATGACAGTGACAATGTAAGTTAATCCTCTGTACCAATACAACTCCGAGCAGCATTTCTCTAACAGATCTCTATCTGTATTTCATCATTCCCTGCATTGCCTCAAAGGGATTCCCTGCAGAACCCAGACAGTTCAAGTAATCTGGCCTCCAATTTTATTTATATTTCTCTTCAGCATCCATCTTACTTTTACATCTCTTTTTTTGAGAAACGCATATGTTTTAACAACATACATTTCAGTCTCATAAAAGAAACACATATTTTATCAACTTAGAACTCAAGCTACCAAACATCAAAGGCAGGGGCAACCCCCCGAACAGCTCTGTATGAAGTTTTGGGCTTTTGTTGCCCCGGTTTTGGTGATGTAAGTACTATCCTAAGCTCCAAAGCTTGGTATCTCTCTTGCATCAAGTAAAATACACAATCAACCACAATGATTTCTAGAATTTTTCTCTACTTTTCCTCTCCCTGCCAACTCAGAAATCACAGTTCTTGAGTGATCCCAGTCCCTGAGTGATCCCGGGCCCATGGGTGGCTTACACATTCATGACACAGCACTTAGCATCTTTACATCAGGACAACCCTAAAAAGAGTTGCTTTCTGGCATTTGAGCTTACCTATCTCATTCACAGCTGAACAAAAGCTTAGCATTTCTCTCCATTACTCAGGCTGCAGAGCCTGAGTGCAGGGAGGGATTTGGTCAGCTCATGAACTGCACAAGATGTTAACCTAATGGTTTGTAGCTTGGTCATTCTCTCTGCAAATAGGTACTGAACAGTCTCATTCTCCTCAGCCACCTTTACATGAAACCCCTCCATCCTGTTTGGCAGGAGTTGGTCTTTTTTCAACTCTCCTGCCTTTACAACACAAAAAGTTCTTTCTGAGGACTATCTCATAGCCCCAAGCACCGATCACAGCTATCAGGAAAACGTGACCAGGGAATTGAGGCAATCAAAGGCTGTTACTTGCCCCAGGTCAGGTAACGCACTGGAAGCTGAGCCAGGTGGGCAGATCCAAGACTCACGCTTGGTCCATCAGTAATGGCAAGCTGATGTCTGATCTAACCCATCCAGCTCTCAGACATTGTTCAGCTGCTGCTGACACTGTAGAAGAGTACCCAGGAGCCATAGTTTTCACCACACAGGTGAAAACACTACAGATGTTCCCAAGGTCCCATCTCCTGCCAGTTTTGGACAAAGTCACTGGGTTTTGTCACCATGTGCCATTAACCTTGAAGGCAAGGTTTAGAGGGCAGCAGCCCCATCTCTGCTGGCTCACACAGGGAAGCCAGGTTGGTGCTGTGGCTTCTGACTTTTAGGTGGTTCCCGTAGATTTGGCTTATCATCCAAAGAATGCACCTTACTGAGCCTTGCTTAGAAACACACTCAATTTCAAAGTTGAATTGGCATGTGGAGAGGAAACTGTCTTAGCAACCACCTCAGGCACTCAAAGCACCCTCCCTGAGGAGACCAATATCGCATGAAACCTCTGAGCCTTTCCCACGAAATGCAAACCCATTTCCCTGGTCCACATTGTTTGTGTTAAGGGCCAGCAAGTGAGAAGGGAAACAGCTACATAAGTAGCCCTGTTTAACCAACTCCATCACCAGCCTGTCTGGGGTTGTTGCAATGTACTGATTAAACACTCAGATCAGTGCGGGTTCCAAAACAATCACGTAAGGGCAAGGGGAGCTATAAGGAAATTGGAAAAATGGTCCCATTCTGGAGAGAGGTATTATCCCCATTTTACAGACAGGACAGCTGAAGCAGAAAGTCCCTCTCAGTCAAGTTAAGCTTTGCTCCTGGCACTCATCATCTTGAGCTATTGGGGCTGCTCCACATTCAGTGAGTCAGTAATGCCAGTGGGAGTTAAATCCATCACACGGACCCGTATTTCTACAGCCAGGCAAGGGAACAGTGTTTAGTGACAGCCAAAGGTTTCTGTAAAGAATTTGTTGCCAAATCTCTGGTACACTAGATGCCTCTGAATATCTGCAGCTGTTCTTCCATCACGGTGGCTCCTCCTTGGCCTGACACAGGATGGGGCAATGCATTAAATCTGTACAAACCCACCGGATTCAGGCAGAGATCATCAAAAGTGTTTTAATGATTAAACCATGTCAAACATTAACAACGAAGTATATTCAGATGAGCCAAGGGTTTATTTCTAGCACATTTAGACAGCCTATCTTGAACATTATAGCTGCTGTATTGAGCTATGTAAAGACTCTGCAAACCAGTACCTAGAAATGAAGACACACGCACAAGCTTTGATAATGTAAACATAACAGACACTGTCTCCTTCAAAACAAGGAATGAAAACCCACAAGGCTAGTAAGAGAACTTATTAATTCCTTAAGAGATGTGCAAAATTTTTAAAAAAGATTTTAAAAAATTAAACGTGTTAAAACTGGCATTTATATAAATATCAAAAAACCAAATAGTTAAACTTGAGCAATGACCAGCAGAATGTCTTGCACAACTCAATTTTTCAGAGCTTAATGGATTCCAGCAAGGCAGATACCAGAATACCAGCAACAGACATTGGCTTTGCAACTGATCCCTCTTATGTGCAAGACAGGATTTTACAAGGAGTAACTTCAACCAGAACTCAAACCAAATCCTTAGATAACAAGCCAAAACATTATCAGTGATATACACAACTCACATTACAGAAACAGACATTTCCAGCACATTTCAGTAACATTTAAAAAACATTAGCTATGACTTAAACTGTTTAAACTTGCTTGTTTGGGAAAAAAACCATTTTTGTGTTAGGCACATTTTGAAAGTGAATGTATGCTACATGAAGAACAGTTCTGATACCAACTTAAATCCAGACAATTCCATCAGAAAATCATCTGTCTGGCTCCACTTTTAAATATGCTTTTGGATATGTCACAGACTTCAACAGTAGCTCTTAAAATGTGGATATGGCTATGGTAATAAAACTTGAAACTGCCAGTTTCATATTAAAAACCACTCTTCATTTAGCATTTAAGATTTCTCAGAAATAAGAAAGTAAAAAAAAGGAAAAAAAAAGGAAAAAGAATAGATGGGTCCACCCTGTATATGCTCTAAACTTTAGAGACAATATTTAAATCTTACTCAACTGTGTAAGCGCCAATTACTTTTACGTTAGTGACATACTTCAAATAAAAAAATAAGATCTATTAAAAAGGTAAAATAACTTTTCATCTGTTTTGTGACTGTTGAGTCAATTAAAGCCAAATATACAAAACTAAATGCGCCATTACCGATTTCACTGTATCGAGTAAGAGATACGTAGCACTGTGTATCACATACAGAACAGTAAAATGATCAATGGATTCTTCTAAATGACTTTTTAATAAAAAGTCAATCAACTGAAAAGTTGAAACATACCCTAATTTTTAAACCAGTAATAAGCTTTGGGCCCTGCTTTTTAATTTAAGGCATGTGTGTTTATCTACTGAAACCAGCATCATACAAATTACCTCTACAATCACATGCATGATCTATAGTTAAAAAAATGGAGGTTTAGATTACAGTGTTTTCAAATTGTGAATCATAATTCAGCACCTATCATATTGACTAGTAAGGCAACAGCAGTGTTGGATAATATGATAATACTCCTTTCCACAGTCTATAGCAGGGTCAGTGACAGCCCAGAATTATTTTTAAACTTTAACCTACTTTTATGTTCTGTATACAGTTTCTAGGGTGTTTGCACTGGTTAAGTCCTACATAAATCACACTATTTATTCTAGGCAGGAATAGTTACAGTAGGCATTAGAGTATTAGTGCACAACTCTCATTGTGCTTACAATCAGATGATTTTGTTGTTGGGGTTATCAAAATGGTTTTTCAGCTTGGTCTTCAATCCTTCCTTTGTTTCCTTTGTTTCACATTGTTCTCAAGGGAAGAAAAGCTGTTTGTGTACCCGTTTGCAATGGCCGTGGAGCCGTTCTGATACTCTTTCCTCCTTGAGGATGCCTTCTTGTTGTAAGTCTAGAATACACGGAAAGACACATGGTTTTGCTTAATTAGATATAAATAACCACTTCCTCACAGTAACTCTAGAAACACAAAAGTAAACTTGCAGTCATCGCTTTTAAAGACCTTGTGCCGGTGGTAAGAGTCTAACAAGCTCTACCACTTTTTGTGTATGAGACTATACTATGCCTTTCATTCATCACAGCAAGAGGAGTAGCTCACTTGAAAAGAAAAAGGCTTGGCAGTGTGATGGTAGTGTTATGTAATAGTAAATTAGAAACAAGGGAAGTGATTTTATGAGCAGACTATGGCATAAGAATACACTCAAAACGACATGTGAGAAAGGAGGTTTGAGGCACTGTAGGTGACAGTACCTTGAACAAAGCCAGAACAAGAGGTAGGTAAACAGTAACAGTGAGGGAAGTTCAGAGATAGAAATGTAAAGGGAATTTCCATTGGCTAACATGAGAATCAAAAACTAACAGGATCAGGGAGACTGTCTAAAAAAATTACAGACAGTAAAATACACATTTATTTTTTTCAAAGGGGCTCAGCTGCCTGACAAAAGCACATTTCCCCAAATTTCTGTGTGAAAGGAATTTAAATGGCTAAAAGTTAAAATATGAGCAAAATTGACAAAGAAGATCAAGTAATATCTGGAATATACTATAATGTTTAACTAGCATGTTCATGTGCAGCAAGTGATAGAAATCATGGGACTGAGTTTAAGAAGTACCAGAAGAACAGACAGGGAAGCCTGCCGTGTTTTCCCCCATTACTCATTCTCACCAGAACCAAAATGCCCAAATCTCTCAAATGACATCTGAAACATAAAATAGAGTTTGCTTGTTGGGGGGCAGCAGGCTGTGTTGGTTTGATTTTCTGCAGCCAGTAGTGCATCTTTGTGCAGAGCCTGGTTATGAACTGCTCAAAACAACACATACCAAGTCTGGATCTGTTCAAACATGAAATCAGCTTTTCAGAAACACAACTAAACCAAATAATTTTCCAGATGAAAATACAAACAAATGCCTGTAGAACTGAACCAAATCCAGATTTCTGCATGTTGTGAGTTTAGGAAGTTTCCCTGGATATAAAACAAACATTTCCCCTTGTAAAAGGAGAAATGAACAATTCCTTTGGGTGCTTCACAGATTTACATGCTGCTGGTTTATTTCAGACTGGAAAGCTGTTTCTTATATAAGCTCTTCCTCTCCCTTACCTGCAGTTAAAATTGCAGTAGTTAGCCATTTTTTTGTATCACTCTGGCTTACTGAAATGACTAAGCATTCTCAATTATGGGTACAAACCACCAGAATATTTGAAAGTAGAGGGTAGATCAACAAGTGTAGTACTTCAAAAACATATGCGTGTTAGTGAAGGATAGCAAAAGGACATTTCAAGTATAACTTTCTGTAACCAGCTTTCCAGTGAGATACAGTCAGCAGTTTGCTAGAAAGAGTTGATGAATGTTACTTTTACCTGAATATAGAAATTTGTGAAGAGGATAATCAAAGAAATCATATAAGAAATCTGAAAATACAGCCACCCCTGAGGAAATGCACATGGCCAAACAACACCACAGCTGGTCTGGAAGATTGTCAAGACAAACTGAATCTGGGGAGAGAAAACAAAAATAAGAGAAATGGAGCACATTAATGGAAGGAGGAAAAACGCCATTAGTGACCAAAATCTCAACAGTTATTTCCAAAACAAGTAAAAAATATGTAATCTTGTGTGTTTGACAAGTAATTTTCTCCTTAAACCTGAGTCAGCAGACATTCAGATTGTGGTATCCTGTTAAGCGTGTTTATTTCTATTTTTCCATTTTAGAACATTAGAGTAACTTATGTAGAATTTATATATAAATATCCCAAGGAAGAAAAACCACCTTCTTCCTGGTGAGAGTTCATTGGGATTTGACTATCATCTTAATGGAGTAGATCTGCATCTCATTGCTTCAGCTGCAGAAGATCTGGGGTCCCTTGGTCTACTATAGTCCCCTGCAATCCCTTCCCACAGACAGGAACTGTCTGACACAGCTCCAGTGGAAGAATTTTCAGGACAAAACCTGCAGAGAAGCTGGGAAGTTAGGGAGGAGAACCATGGTCCAATTATCTTTATCTCTTTCGGAAAAGTAAGAGTTTGGGCTTATGTGCTGCAGAGGGCCCTAGGCAAAATTCATCCTCACATGAAGGCTACCAGATTAGGGAATGTTTATTTAAAAAGGGAAAGACTGTTCTGCTCTGCTATTTTGCTGCCCTAACAGCTATGCATGCAAAGCAGGCAAGGAAGTGAGAGCGGCTATGACAATAGACAGGGGAGCAGCCAAAGCACTGAGACACTGCACTCTGTAGCACTTGAACAACCAGGATGAAGAGTAGAGCCTAAATCTGGAAAGAAAAACAGAAACAAACCAAAGCAACCCCCTCATGGCTCCCATGAAAATAATGAGCCCACAGCTACAATACTTAGCCATCCTTCAGTAAGGAGAGTGCTAAAAAAACATGTTGAGAATCAACACTCTGAATTGCTGGCAGTAAATGTTATTAATCATCACCAGTGAATGTTATTAAAACTATTCACAGCTCTGAAAGGATACTGGGGGGTGGAGGGCGGGGGAGAAGATAAAATAATTTATCCCTAGGTTTCAGTTTCCACCCCTACAAAATGGGAGAGAACACTCATGCACATTTCCTTGTGGTGTTCTGATGTGTTGTACACATTGAAACCTGGTTCTCATGAAGTATCACTACAGCATGTGCTGTATCACTTAATTTCACTGCTCTTATCACCTCCAGCACACAGTGGTCAGGCTTCATCACCGCACACACTAGAAACAATGCAAACGGATACAAGGGGTCCAACACAGAATTACAACAGAAAAAAATCTGCCTATTTAAAGTGCAGAAAGAGAGCAGAAATATTGAATAGTTTTTAATAAACCATTTTCAACTGCATGGAAAAGTAGGACAGAAAAGGCATTGTCTCACAGGACTAGAATGGCCCTTGTTAGCTGTGGACGGCGTTGCACTCGGTTTCTGGTCTGTCCGAGCCTGACCAAGCAAGCCCAGGGAAGAGCAGGCTAGCTCAAGTGGCCTTGGAAGAAAAGCCTCTTCCCTAGCTACTGAGTCCCAGAAATCCCAGCACTGCAACTCCCAAATACATCTAGCCACAGAACATGGTGAGGTGGAGAAAGATCCCACAGACCTCAGCACTGATTCATGTACACCACCAGTCTCCAGCTCCCCACTGTCCTGAAAACAGAGCAAATGGATGTGCAGAAGCTGGATTTTTCAGGTGATGTAGGCACTACAAGCTGTAGAAGGTACTAACTCTCATTCTCCCTTCTTCTATCCCTTACCAAAATTTCCTAACCCAGTAAAGATGAGAGGACCTCATCATAAATACAAGAGCCTGCTGAAGCACTGAAGAGTAAATCACTCACCAGCTGCCCCTGAGTGATGTACTTCTTCCACCACAGGTAAGGACGCATTGCTGGAACAGCGGACAATCCGTAGTAGGAGTACATGAGGACATGGATAAAGCTGTTCAGTGTGGCACCAAAGTAAGCTAAAAAAAGGGCAAGGGAAAAAGAAAGTACGCTGCATTACCAGGAAGGAACATGCTGTTTCATGGAACCTACAAAAATAACAAGTTCAAAATGTTACTATTTAAAATACGATTTCTCTTAGAAGAAAAGCAAGAGGGCTTTTTTTTTACCGTTTTTTATTCTGCTCACCCAACGGTGTAGCTGAGTTGCCTTGCAGCTTTGTGCTTTATACCAGCCTTTTGGTGTTGTTTACTCTTTTTTACATCTACATTATGGTTTCTCAAAGGAACTGAGGAAGCTGATAAAAAGGAGGAATGCTCACATATCAAACAATCAATAGCTTCACCCATCTACTTTTTGGTTGATTTCACTTCCTTCCAGGCAGGAGCCAATTTTGTTATTTATAACCAAAAGTTTAAACACCTTCAGAAACTGCAAGTTAGCTATTTTATTTGTCCTTGTTTACAGCACCTTTAGTCATTAAAGAAACTTTTAGCTTAACACTGAATTGCATAGAACTGTGATGACACAACAGAACATAAAGTTTGGAAGAAGAAAAACACATGACTAGAAATAGCACAGAAGTGTTTTCAAGACCATATGAGCACAAGATAGATTCTAAGTATATGCAGTTTTGAATGTCGCACAAACAGGGATTGACTTTCTTGGAGGAGAATGTGTTTCCAGACGCAAATGTTTTATAAGTTCGGTATTACTCACTGTTGTGCTGACAACACAAAACAAATACGAGTTTCTATGTTGTTTGGCTTAGAGAGCAGACTCCTGAGGAATGCAGCCTCTTGGTCTGCACTGCCAGTAGTTCACATCCATTGGGTTTGAAAAGGTTTCTCTTGGATGGAGTGTTCAACAAAGCCAGTATCTATAAGCTGCACAACTGAACCACAACTAAGTCATGCTAATGCAGTTAGGAAACTAAATGCCAGCTAAATGCAATGAAAGTAAAGTATCAAAGCCAGATTGCCAAAGGTTAGCAGGATTTAGACAAGAGCAACATGGAAATCTTCCACTTAAGATTCATTTGCTCATGTTCATTAGTGCTCCAGGGACAAGATTTTAATTAAATCATTTGTTATGGCTAGTGGTATAACGAGATTAAATTAAGAAAGCCATATCTCAAGTAAACTTTACAGATACATGGACGAGTCACTCTTAGCTGTCTTACAGCTGAAACAAGCTTCTGGCTTGACTTGGAAAAGTATTGTTTCATCAGAGTCTGTAACTACAGCAAAAATGGGGAAAGTAAGGTTGATGGATATCCGACCAGGGCTACCGCACCTGATAAATGTCACACTGCCACACAAATTCTTCAAACTACATAGACATTCCTTTCCTAGAGGCTGTGCTGGCAGCTTAATTCCTGCAACCATCTACAACAGCTGCAATTCAGGAAAGCAGCTTAATATGGTACAGAACAAATCCTGCAGCTGAAGGTACCAGAGATATTTGGTTTGATCAAAAGACCATCAAAACAAAGCCCCTGTTGCAATTGTTCCCCCACCAAAACCCAGTACTTACAGTGACCACAAGGCACCCAGTTCATAACAAACCACCAGATGTTCAGCATTGTTGCATGGTGGTAGACATGCAGAACAGTGATCTGATGATTATTTTTCCTCAAAATGAAAAAGAAGGTATCCATGAACTCAATGAGTTTGGAGAAATAGTACCACCAGAGGACACGTATGATCTAGAAAGAAGGAAACAAGTTTTAGAAGCATTGCACATTGTGGGGATTTTCAACTCTTATGCTGTCTAAGTAATTAAAATCCAGGTCTGTCCTGGATTGAAGACACTACTGGGATCTTTCGTAATACTTCTGCCTTAGGTTTCTCCATAGGAGATCAAGGTAGAAACCTATAGCTACTGCTGGAAACAGGATGACCAAGACTGTTTTATGAGGCTATTGCTGTGCACCTGGGTTGTCCTGGGAGAAACAAGGAAATACTTAACAGAGCTGGTGCTGCAGTGCTCTCTGTAAAGGAGAGGTCAAAAATGTGACCAAAAGAAATCAGCATCACATCTCAGAAAGAGAGGAGTAGTCACAACACAGAGTGGTTGGATACAGTCTGAAGACCAAGTCCTCATTTTTTGATCTGGCAACACTTGAAAATTTGCACATAATTACTCACAAAAATACCAACCATGAATATATCACAAATTAACTATTATGCCTGACAGCATCGTCCACTGTATCGCAAAAGGAGGAAAAAAGCTTATAGTTTAAGCAAAATGTGCACAGTCAATACTGTCCTGCTCTCCACTTACACTCAAGCAGATAATTTGAAACATTACCAGCTGTAAATCTCAAGTGCAGTACCTTCATATCAGCCTCTCCTCCACTATGTGTATCCTGACAGAAGAAATTGTATCCTCCTTCCAATACTCCCGTCACCAGCTGAGCAAATAAAAAAAATAAAGTGTTATTTGGGGAGAAGTCTGAATTCCATGGCACCTACAAACCTCCACAGCGGCTCTGCCCAGACATCTGGTGTCAAGAGATTCCTGGGCACCCGAGGGTGGCATTAGGGTGAACTCAAGTTCCAAGCAGTGACCGAATCATAGTGAAGGGTCAATTAATAAATTCCCCTGACTGGGGTATACCAGAATAAAAACAGGAGGTATCATTTTATCCCCATTCTCACACATAGTGTGAGTATTTTCAGAGTCATATTCCAGAGAGATTCTCAAGAAATCTCCCTCTTTGTGATGATCTCATTGTTGGAGAAAGTAAATAACCAAAATTCAGTCAATACATTTTTCTTCTGATTATTTTTGGAAATAGTTACATCTTCAAGAACTTTTATACTCAGGAGATGTGACTACAATTTTTTCAACCACGTGACAGAGCATATTTTCAGCTTTGCTATCCTCAACAGCTAACAACAGATGTTTCACTGCATTGCCATTCTTCAAGATCTTTTTAAGCAATTCACTCAACCCAAGCACATTACATTCTTTCCAATATAAGGGACTTCCTCTGCAGGATATGCCACTGCCTGCCTGACTTCCTGGTATAACAAATAACACCTCAAACATAACGGAATCACTGTTATGAGTAATGACCAACTATTAGTCATGAAAGATGACAGGATGCCTGCTGTGAAGGGGCTGGCTGAAATCTCTAGAGAAACAAGATCCACGCTGGATATTCACACTTCACCCTTTCACAGGTGGGTGATGGAAGGACAGGTTTAGGGTGGATTAGGGACAGGTTGAGGGAGGAGGTAGCATAGGCAAGGACATGAACAAGATCCCCTTTAATATCTCACCAGAAGGGATCACTTATCATTGTTTATAGAGATGTTTTTCCTCCTGGGAATAGCATGAGGAGAGGCATAACAACTTTAAGTGACTCCCAAGTGAAAAAAAAAAAGAATTGTTAGGTATCTCAAAAAACATCTGAAGGACAGAAGCAAGTTGTACGTTTTTGGCCTTAGCTACCCGCAGAATAAAAAACAGCTTTGCAAAGCCACAGTGGAAACTCCTTGTACTACAGGTAATTTTAAACGATCACTTGATTAAAGGACAATAACTGGTATGAATAAATGCTGCTCAGAACTGTGAACAGGAAGCTAATTTTAAAAGGTTCAATAAAGATTGTCACTCAAATTATCTACCTTTCCCCAATGTTATTTCTTTCATGCCTCATTTTCCCCCTAAATTAGCTTTTAAAATACTCAGTCAGCCTACGTTGTTATTTTTGACTTTCTAAGATAGAATTATTGCCACAGTTTAGGAGAAAAGACCGTACACCTAGTTATCTCATAATATACCTGGAAGCATCTCATGTATTAGAGATAAATCAATAGCACCCTGCCACAGCAAGGGCAGGGCAGCCATGCACATCAGCAACAGATCCAGGCACTTCCCATCCCAAGCAAAGAAGAGAAGGCAGCCATAGAAAGACTCCTCTCCTGGCCACAGGGCTGTGCAGAGGACACCAGTTTAAAAGTGGCACCTTGCTAAAGGACCAGCTATGCCCCGGAGCAAGCTCTGCACCAAGCCACTTTCAGGCCACTGAGGGAAAGACCGTGTGGCCTTGCAAGTGCCTGCCAGTCCCTCAGACAGAAGACCACATTGTGCTGTGATCATGTTAAGAGCTTACAGATGTTTTCATACTGTTCTCATAGTTCAAGGAAGTGTTAGGAATAGAAGGACAGTCACAATTTTTATACTGTAATTAATCCAAACAACACCCATCATTAATGCTGCACTCCATAAACCTCTCCCCAGTAAAGGCTGCCATAGTGAACCCACAGAGCTTTCTCTGCAAGTGGTACAGGTTCACCACCTAAAGTGTAACGCAACCAAAGGTGTCTCCATGAATCCCACCTCTCTAAAGGACAATGGCATCAGTGTGGCTATGAGCAGTGGCTTCAGCTCAACCTGACTACTCCTTTGTTTACAAAAGAACATATCACTGTAAGCAAGGAACAGTAATACTCTCACAGCCACAAAAAATACAAGCAAAGTAACATTTGTAGGAAATGTTAGCATCTTTTATCATATAAATAGTTAGTATAGTTACAAAAATAATTTAATTCCCCACTTTCCAGAAGGAACAAATTAGTAAAAAGCTGCTACAGCTCCCCACAAACTGCTGTTGCTGCCCACAAACCTTACTCAGTGCAACATACAACATGTAAATAATATTTTTCCCCATTTAGCCAGCCGCTCCTTTGCCTGGTACTACTATTTCTTGCACCCACAATGCTTTCATCACATGCTGGAAGGCTTCAGAAAACAAAACCAATAGAACACTCTGAAACATGACCACAAATGGCTCCCAAATGGCTCCATTATGCCCAGGTGTGCAGCCCCAGGAAGCTGCTTCCCTGCCACCACAAATGTGATAAGGAGGGGTCAGAAACTGCTAGCAGTGCATTTAAGTCCTTGCTCACACTTCTTGTAGTCTGCTCCCTGGATGGCCAGCGTGTCCAAGCCCTCCTTACACCACTGTACAGTAGGTCTGAAACCTGCCCAGAAACAGAGTGGTGGCTCCTCAGTCAACACAGCCTTGAGACAACCTTTCCTTGACCACTGTCTCTAGAAAGTCCTTCATCTTCAGGCTGGAGTCCAGGCCTGCTGATGGCACTGATGATGAAGAACCACAGCCTAATCTTCTCTTGAGAAATTAATGTGTCCAGAAAAGGCCAATTACAACCATTTTCACTTGAGTAAATCTGTTGTTTAGAAACCAAACTTCATGTGGTTTCTAAACAGCACAAAAAGACAGTTCCTTCATAAGCCAATTAAAATGGTACTCAAACTCAATGTTAAGTCCCTCAGCTCAGGAGAAGAATGTGCAGCTCAAGGTTGCAATTGTGTTGAAACAACCCACACTTTCTTCCCCTGCAATGGAGTTTTCTTTTTTCATATTGCTTTCATTTTATAATTCTGTTGCTGAATTAAATTTAAATTAATTAATTGAATTAAATTTAAAATGCTGTGGCACATGCTTTTCTATCAACTCTGCCACCAAAATAAGCCAGGACACTAATACTAGTCTGACTGGGCTGAAGGAGAGGTGTTACCGGGGAGGAATTTGTTTTTTCTTGTGAGAAAACTGAAGTCTGAGACTCACTGGAAAGAAACAGATAAGGGGCCTAGCACTGCACCACACTGTCAAGGCGTGATGGGTTTACAAGGTTCAAAACAGAGCTAGATTAGAGTGAAGAGAAACAGAAGTTCATGCCTGATCAAAGAAAGTGAATGCCTGCAGAGATACGGAACTTTATCTCTACATGAATGCAGTCACACCAGGGCAGAGATAAGGGCTTCAGGATGGGAGCAAGGAGCAGCCTAGCTGCCACCCATGGCTCACGTGACACAGCACCTCTGCACAGAGTCCCCTACTTCCTAAAACTTTTCCTACAGCATATGCAACATCTCACTCCTCAGGAAAATCAAAAACTTTTCTCAGACAGATTGAGTAGGGAATTAATTTTTCAGATGAAGAAAAAAGACAGTAAAGAGATCACTTAAGAAAGTCAGCCTTCATCACTGACCAGTTTTCTCTAATGTAAGCCCAGGTAGTCCAGATCACTTGGCTAGTTTTGCTAACAAACACCCCCAAACTAACATAGGTCCATGTGCTGTGTAACTGGGTACCCGCACTCTCCCTTCTTTGCTAAATTACCCAGCTGAGACTCAAGCAGAGGCACGGGCCCTACTCACAGCATTGCTGGACAACTCATGATCCCAGCGCAGAGCAGCAGCACAGGTGGAAGCAGCGCTGCCTCTGCAGTTCAGCTGCTCCTGCAGCTGCTGCAGACATGCCGTGCCCGCCAGCAGGCGATCAGCCCGTATCCTATAACCCCTCTGCCAGCCCCTCTACGCACCTTCTCCACTATGCAGGAAGCCACCCCTTGCTTGCCCCTGCCCAAGACATGGGAGTGTTATTTCTCCTTGAAGTCCAAGCACTGCACATTTTTACAGAATAAAACATTGTTTGTTCCTAGAGAACATCCTGTCCTCCTGAAGCATGTGACAAATCAGCCTGGAGAAACCTCTCCAGCTCCCCTGATCTGCCTTCCCTTTTATATTGTCTGGGACAAGTGCAGTTCACTTCTGTGTGACTACCAAAACCCAGCCAAGTCATTAAGCATCCAAATAAAAAAGGAATAGCAGCACAGACACAAACTATTAGGAATTCCAAATAAGAGGTCTAAGATTTCTAGTGATTTTAGACCAAAGTACACAATACCTGGAGTTACACAAATCCTATGATGCCAAGTTCCCCCATATTATTGCTCACAATCATTCAGACATATAGGTCAGAAAACCAAATAGGTCATCCTTTTCATCCCAGTTGGGAGGATGCCTCATTTCAACATCTTATTTTGGTCACATAATATGCAAACTGAGCTGTGATGCTATGAATCATGACCTGAATCACTGTAGCTATAACTAAGGAAAAACTTCAAAGTGGGGTTTCAGGTGTGTTGTACACAAGCTATTAAAGCAACTTCTTTTCAGACATGCTACTAAAAAAAGTTCATAAAGGGCGACATTTTATGATTTTTCTCACAGTTGGACTGAAAAATTTTAATCCAACTGAAACTCGAAATGACAACAAGGAAGAGAACAGGGAGTTGCACAAGTTTTTTGAATGCTGTTCACTTTTTTGTCTCAAAAGCAAGTTAAGTGTACTATAAAGTGCTACTGATATATGGCTAATCCTTCAAAGGAAAATTTCCAAGACTGACGAGATACGAGCAAGGGTATCACATGCTGTGCACCCACAGAGGTAATCGTGCAGGTACTTCAGATAGAGAACATACCTGGAGGTGCAAGAACCCATTTTTTCCTTATGCCCTTTGGCCCTCTCCCTGCAAACATCAAGCAGTGTGGTGTTATGTCAGCATGGCTCTCTGCTTTGCAGCATTTTCACGGGATCAGTCCCTTGCTGCAGAGCATCACTTGCCCTCACATCCAGCTTGTAAGTGCTGCCAACCACATTTCATTGCAACTATCATGCATTTAATAATCTTCATAATGCTCTAGCTTAATGTATGCCCATTTACAAGGAGGAGGTATATTTACAATACTAATGAACACTTCCATATGGATAATACTAGATTAAGAGCAACACTCACTTTAACCTAAAGCATTTCATTATATAGGAAGGAGGGGTCTTAATATTCCTTGTATTTTAGTTGTGTCATTGCTCCACAATATAAAAACTATTTATCTGGGTACAAGTATGAGGACTTCTTCAGCATATAATCAACAGTCCTCTCTTGGTAACCAGTTTATTGTTAGCAAGAAAAAGGCATTTATAGTATCAACATTTCAGGTATTTTCTCATTTAAATTTACCAGCAGGTTTTGTAACACAGTAGAATGCTACAGTAATTTAGAAACTATGAGTATTATTCCATGTATTCAAGGAAGACAGATTGGCTATCCTGCGAGTTTTATCCACACTTGGTACAACTGAAGGGAAGTCTGCACTTGTAAAGTCTCAAAAACATAACTGGAGGTTAAAACCATAGATCACTATATAACTGTAAATAAATACTATCTTGCATAAAATAATGCAGATGGACACTGAAGTCAACAGCAACACTACATTTAGACAAATTAAACAAATCAATGCACATTTTTTCTGGATTATAACACCCTGACAAGGATGTTAGAAATGTAAGCACATCAAGATCACAAGTAGTTTCAAATATCTACTGAACCCAAAACTCCTCCCAAC
Organism: Pomatostomus ruficeps; assembly: GCA_013400735.1. NCBI lineage: Eukaryota > Metazoa > Chordata > Aves > Passeriformes > Timaliidae > Pomatostomus > Pomatostomus ruficeps. Next base: position 133,345 of record VYZT01008473.1, read on the forward strand.
TGAACAATTAAGTATCTAAGATCTTAATAACCCAGCTTGTTAATTTTTGAGTAGACAATTCACTACACAAAAAAAATAACACTGAATTTAAATCACTTCATCTCTAAACACTCACCTTGTAAAACACTATAGAATTAACTACAAACTTAAAAGAGAATTGCAGCTTATATACACTTCTGAGCACATGAAAAAAAAAAAAAGATTAGTAGTTTTAGCCCAAGGCTGTATTTGAAAAGACTGTATTGAAAGAATTGAAAAGAGGATGTTGAAAATGAAGTATCTCCTTACAGAAAGGAGAAATTGGTTGAAAGTGTGCCAGAATATATAATTACTGTACATTAAAACAAAACAGTAATTTTCTGACCACATCGTTATTTATGCTACCATAGTTCTTCATTTTCACTTGAACAAAAACATACAGTCCCGAGTAAAAGCAGCTGAAGAGCTCTCTGGGAAGTGGCAAACTTTACACTGCCTAAATCTTTGGGTCTTTATGAAAGAAAAAAAGTCCACGGAAAGTTCAATTTAGTTTGAAATATATTTATATGTTTGGATTTTAAGTTCAAAGAAACAGATGAATCACAGTGGTGTTGTTTCAGCAACATTTTTTTTCCCAGTATAACTAAGAGGATGCAAAAGAACCTATTGCAAGCTTACAGAAATAGATGCAAAGAGTGTGTGCATGATTAAACAAGTAAATAAAACACGTTTTGCCCTCCAGATAAAGCCACAGTTTTGCTACAAAGTACTTTGTACAGTCCACCAGCACAATCACACTGAGCAAGAAGTTACTGAAGGAGTAGCCACGTTCATGCTGAAAGATCAGGCTTTCACTTGCACCGGCTGAGAAAAGTGCATTTGAAACATTGCTAACCAAGGTCAGCAAGGATGTTTAAAGCAAGGTTTGTTTCACACCATCCTTAGAGGTAACATGACAATTAGGTTTTTCTCCCCAGAGAAGTGACATTGAAAATGGTTGCACCATATCTGCAGATGCTTCCCCAATTTAGAAGCACTACGCTCAGAGATTATATTCAACATGAGCCACGGTAATTAAAACAGACACTGCACAATAAACCTGACCACCCGTTTTTCTCTTACCTCATAAAACATATACAGAGAAAGCAGAGTAAGTCCAAGGTTGTAGATCACTAGAATACCCCTGCATGAGAACGGCTGCTTATTCTGCATGTACTTTGGTCCTAGCCATACGATTAGTAAGTACAAGACTGAGAAGATAAAGGTAGGTGTATAGTTCTCCAGAAGAAGCCATCCTTTTACTCTGGGGTCTAAAACAAACAAAAACATACAAACACTTAGATTTTGTAGGGAGAAGAATTCAACACATCTAAAAACAGCTGTACCCAAAATGCTTCCAGTGCTAGAATACCAAAGAAAGATGAAGGAAGTGCAGCAAGCACTTTTATTAAGGGCCACATTGCTATTTAAAAAAACCAAGATTTTATTTATATATTTCTTAAAGAAGGCAGAAATAATTATTTTCCTATGGCAAAACTATTCTTAAGTTATTACTCCTATTATTTTTAAATACTCATCACCATTCAGAACTGTCATCCACTTGAATACCACAAATGAGCTTAAATTATAAAGAAAATCTTCAACAAATCTCTTCCCTTTATTTTCTCAAAGCAATCCTTCCTTATGGTCCACACTTTATTTCCTAGAGTCAGCAGACCTAGGAATGAAACAGATACCTCTGCAGTTATTGGCGGATGATCCTGATAATTATTTTCCAGTCAATATTAACACAGTTAGACATATGTAGGTGCTATTGGAAAGAATTAAATTTTGGAGTCCTTGCACGAGCAATGGAACACAGAGCAGTCAGTCCAGCCTGACTAACCAGTCTGGTTGGCAATGCAACGACTTCTCAGGCAAAGCACATAAACCACCCTGAACCAGAGAATTTTAGAGGAACACTTGGAACAATTGTGTGATCCTTTCGAACCACAACTGTGTTGTCCATACCTGGCAACAGCACACTATCTCACTCCTCTCACTAAAGTTGGTCCAAAGTACTGAAACCAAGTTAACCAAACTATAAATTGACAATTCAAGTACTGCTGTCATTCAGAGTCTTGACTTAATTTTAAAGGAGTCATACGTGAATCTTGAATGTAAGAAATTAGGCCTTAAAATTTTATGTTGGAAAGTAGGTAGGCCAGCCAGGAAATTGTTTGGATTTGCTACCTTTATGGTTCATTATTTTTCACACACAGCAAATAGAGCCCATATGCCAGCACACACAACATATTATATCAGAACATCCAGGCTAATTTAAATAGGCTTAGTATTAAGAGAGGGGCAACAAGGGCACCGAGATACTAATAAAAGCAAATAGAAAACACAAATAGAAGAATCAGAGGCTTGTTCCACCTCCTGTGGACTTTGTCCTGTGAAGAAGACGCACCATCACTGGACCTTCACTGGGACAGAGAAAAGGCTTTAATGCAGCAGTCAGAGGAAGAAAGCACATGCATGCCACTGAGCAGGACTGCTCTGCACACCCTGTGCAGGATGCAGTCATTTAATCCCCCTGGTCAGAACCAGGTGGAACAGGGCCATCCCCACCCAAGCCCTCAGCATGAGGCCACCGCTTGTCCTGCTCCCACGGCCTCTCCTTTCCTCACACTGACCAGGACTGTAGTTCACCACCAGCGGAGTTTTTCCCAGGGCAAAACCTACCAAAACTATTGCTTCTTTAAAAAAGAATAGCTTCAAAGAAGCAGTGTTTTCCAAAAACTAGAGATATTTTTAGTTATAATTCCAAAGGAGCTCTAGTTATGAAGGCAAGAATATTTTTATTTAATTAAATGCAAATTAAAGTGTTTTTTTAAAAATAAAAGCTATTATTAAATTTTTTTTAAAAAAGCAAAAATCTGAATGAGGTATGTCACTCACTAAGACAAACAACATGACTTAACTCGTAGTAACAAGAATGACCCCCCTCAAGTCAAAAGATCAGAAGCATTGAATAGACTCTTATTTATTACACTGTCATACACTTTGATGCTTTGCAGATCTTAAAGAAAGTAGTCACCTGTCAATGTCAAGTTAGAGGGAAAATGCTTCTTATGTTCTAGTAAGATCAGTTTTACTTATGTGTTAACTTTTGAGAAATCTTACCTCTGGGTCCAAGCCAAACATCAAAGTAACTATTGATTGTTTTATCCATAAGTTCCATTCTACAACCTACTGAAAGGGAAAGAAGAGGAGAAAGTTAGTTCTTCTTATCAGGAAAACAGTTTAATCATCTGAACATTCTGTTAGGGTTAACAAAGAAAATACCAGTATGCAAAAATTCCAGCACTCATAATGGACTTTCTCAGCATATATTAAGTATATAAAGCTTAATCTAGTCTCAGAGAGCCACTGGTGTATGAGCTACATTTCCCACTGAAGTATTTAATCATAGCTATAGATGCACAGAAGCTTAAAATCATGAGTTCAGATTAACCTGAAGTTCTTTCTAATTCTGCATTTTGTACATGCAAATAAAAGATGGCATCTTGCAAGATCCCTCAGTGAGGAGGAGGACTGGACTTTGAGAAAGGTAGCAACATTGAAATTTTCAGATAAATACTATGAAGCTATTTCAACAAAGAGTCTCAAATAACTAGCAAGGCTAGCTAGGGAGGAGGAAGGAGGAAAAAAGTAAAAACTGGCTATGCTATCTCTTGCAGATAGGTGACTGATTACAGCTCTGATTAACAGCCCATAAAACCAAGGGATCAACAGTCACCGAGTGACAGGGAGGGCTGCAGAGGCCAGGGAGAAAACACAGCATCTCATGGCATGAGCATCTCCAGTTCCAGAAACTGGTTACTGGTAAGACTTCACCAGAAAAAATTCATCCAACATCAGTAGAGTGACTCAAATGTCATCTGTCAGCTCTTCACATAGCCACTATTATTGGTAGCACCTGGTCTGTACACTGAGGAACTCAAGTTGCTGTACCTCCCTAAGGCTGAAGCAGGAAAGAAGCAGCAACACTGTCCACAAGCAGGCACAACTGTACATGAAGCTGTTCTCAAGAGAAGAGGAAGTAATTTTCTTCTTGATTAAGAAAAAATAAAAAAACTCTTCCAATTTCCTCTTTTCTGTCCAAGACTGTACCGAACTTTCACTAATAAAATTTTATCCACTTTTAACAGAATGGTTTTCACTTCTTGGTGTTTCTCCTTTCCTAAAGTACTAATATTAACAACAATTTTTAGTTATGGGGAAATAACATAAGCAACACAAGCTGTCAGTATGCCCACAGCACCAACCAGAAACAATTACACAAGCTTTTGTATAGTTGCTAAGAAAAAGAAGTTAGTATCTATTTTTAGTTCTACCTAAAGAAACATCTCTCTTTCACCTGTGAAAACCCCGTCTCTAGGGGATTTCTGATTTACGCAAGTTAAATTAATTGTATGTCCTTTGGTTTTAGTCAGCTGGGACTGAAACCTCCAGTTCTTCCACGTCCAACAAGAAAACCCAAGCAGGATGTAAATTATGCTTTCTCCCCAGTCTGAAGTGGGACTGGGAGCCAGTGCTGGAAGGCCTGCAGGGGCTTCAACTTCCCATGGGACCAAGGAAATACAAGGGGCTTAGGTCACGCATTTCCACCTGTGGTCTTCTCTATAAGCCCCCATCCCTTCCACCGCAGGGCCCCAGGCACGAGGCCTCGTGCACCACCATCCACCGTTCCCGGCAGGGCTCTGGGGCACCCATGGATGAGACTTTCCCTTCTGTGTCATACCGCTTTGGACCACAGAAAGCCACAGAAACATCACTGGAATCTGGTCACCAGGCACAAAGAAAAGGGCTTGATCAAAATAACCAGCACTGTTAGAAGTATTTTGCAGCCCTGATTCATACTGGTTTTATTTTCTGACTTAAGAAGCCCAGCCCAAGTAAGCAAACACTTCAGAAGAAAGTGCATTTTTGGGATTATGTCACCTCACCAGCTATGGTACTGTGAGTACATGTGTGAATGGCCACAGCACTGGCATACTGATGTCCCAGAACAGGGAAATATAACTTGTGTCACCAGAAGCATGAACATTAGGAAGGCTGTGAGAAATGAGTATATAATTACAAGGAGAAAAAAAAAATCTAAAGAAAGCACCTTTTTTTTATCACCCCATCTTTTTTTTTAATTTGTCAGCTATTAAATATCACCATGAAACCCACTCCCTGGTGGATGATTAATTTTGTTGTTTGAGATCCCCACTTAATCAATTTGTTGCTCTTTTGATCCAGTACTGACTGGTCTAGTTACGAAGCACTGCATCAGCCAATAATCTGCATCTGCCTTCAACTACCCTTCTGACACGCAAAGGCTTCAGATGGGAGAGGCTGGTACAAAACCAAAGGTTTGTCATACAAAAATACACAAAAAAGCTCAATCCAGAACTGACTTGCTACATACATTGCTACATTTGCTGGACACTAAAAATGCATATATGTAAATGAAACAACTAAGAAACCAGAAATAAACTTTGCCTAGCTATAGCAAAGACAGCAAGAAATGAAAGTCCATGTTGAACCCCTCCATAAATCTGGAAGAAAAACTCATTCTCCAACAGAAGGAGGCTTCCTGCAGAGGTCTCAGCCTTTTTGGGCTGGTACCCCAAAGCAGCTTTTTGTGCCAGCATTATCAGATAGCAGATTGTAAAAGACACAGCAAAGGAAAAACCACTCCTGGTGTCGATTTCCAGAATTTGCAGAAAAAGAAATGGTTTCAAAAGGAACTCATTTGTGTAACAGAAAAACAGAAGGAAACAATCTGCTTTTGTTCCAGAGGGGGTCATGTGAAAATGCATCAAGTCTCCTGCCAACAGCCACACAACATTAAACACTGCTTCAACAGCAGCAACTACAAGGGTTCTTTTTAAATTAGAATAGTTTCCCAATTCAGAGAAACATCGACTCCCAGAAAAATTAAACCAGTGGCCATTTGAAACACTGTAATCGGCATATTTCCCAATATTGAAAGTAAGCAAATTCTGCAGCTGACCGCATACACGAGCAGATCAGCAGCAATGCTCCTTTACCTAGAAGTCATCCCACAGCAAGGCACACTATTCAGAGAATCATGAAATAGTTTGGTTTGGAAGAGACCTTGAAGCACATTTAGTCCAATTCCCCCACCATCTTCCACTCAGCCTGCTCAGAGCCTCATCCAACCTTGAAAGTTTTCGTGGATGGGGCATCTACCACCTCTGTGACCAACCTGTTCCAGCGTTTCAATGCCCTCACTGAAAAAACTTCTTCCTTACATCTAGTCTAAATCTGTCTTCTTTTAGTTCAAAACCAATGCCCCTTGCCCTAACACTACAGTCCTTATTAGAGAGTTTGTACCCATTTTTCTTACAGGCCCCTTTAAGGTACTGGAAGGCCACAATAAGATCTCCCTGGAGCCTTCTCTTCTCCAGGCTGAGCAGCCCCAACTCTCTCAGCCTATCTCCATAAGGAGAGGTGCTCCAGCTCTCTGACCTCCTCTGGATCCACTCTTAATATGTCCATGTCTTTCTTGTGCTGAGGACCCCAGAGCTGGATGTAGCACTCCAGGTGGAGTCTCACCAGAGAAGAGGGGCAGAATCCCCACCCTCATCCTGCTGGCCACGCTGCTTGTGATGCAGCCCAGGATACAACTGGCTTTCTGGGCTGCAAGCACACATTGCTGGCTCTCCTCTACCAGCACCCCCAAGTCCTTCTCAGCAGGGCTGCTCTCAATCCCTCCATCTTCAAAACCATACTGATGCTATGGACTTCCCCAGCCCAGTTACAGGACCTTACACTTGGCCTTGTTGAACCTCATGAGGATCCCAAGGCCCACTTCTTGAGCCTATCCAGGTGCCTTTGGATGGCACTCCAGGCACGTCAACCACACCACTCAGCTTGGTGTTGTCGGCAAACTTGCTGAGGGTGCATTCAATCCCACTGTCCATGTCACTGATGGAGACATTAAACAGTACTGGTCCCAGTACGGACCCCTGAGGGACACTACTTTGTCCATCAGGACTCTGAGTCACTGACCACTACCCTCTGGATATGGTCATCCAACCAATTCCTTTTCCAATGAACAATCCACCCATCAAATCCATACGCCTCCAATTTAGAAGGATGTTGTGTCAAAGGCCTTGTAGAAAATGACTGATGACAACTGTAGCCTTATTCACTACCTACAGCCAGAAAAACAAAAAAACAAACCCCAACCAATTAGGCCAGGCAATGCTTTTTAAAACATGTACCTCTATACACACCAGTTACTTTTTCCTAATCTGCCTTTCCACAATGGGAAAAGAAATCATCCTCTCTGCCACCAAATTCCACCAGTGAAGTAAGGCCCTTGATCAGGGCAAGCTGGATCAGAGTCTGGAAGCACTCAGGCTTACAACCTAAAAGACATTTCACTCCTTCAAGTCTAAATATCTAATCCAGAAAAAAACCCCCTATCTGATGCTTTAAACAAACAAGATTTTTAATTCTCCAATACAAACATAAAAAAGGGTAAACTTGCACCTTGCCCCAACAACATCAAGCAACATCATTAAAATATTATTTTTTCAATAATCCTCTGGATTTTGACAGACAGGTGTTTTTGGACATCCACAGCTCATCTGGCATCCTCGGTTCATTTCTGGCACTATGAGCTGAGAGAAACACCATGTTCCAGCATCCACTCAAGTATCTGGGCAGAAGATGTGAAGCTCTGCCCTACCACTCAGTCCAGGCATGGATGGCCCTGGTGCTTCTTGGTGTGACAATTAAAAATACAGTTTGAAGTCTACACAGAAACATGCTTTTCTTGTAGTATATATATATTTTAAATTTATTTCTAGAAAGTGTTTCATGCAGGCTACCAGCATTGACAACCTGCTCTTCTAATGCACATGAAGAAAGGGCTACTACACACTGGAGGATTTCAATCAGCTCCTGCCCTTCAGAGGGAATTCTTTCCTAGGCTTTCCACAGAAAACACATTCTGCAGGGTTTATGCTACAAAGTAATTTAAGAATTCTTGATCACATTTTGATGGTGTTTCTTGAGTTTTGTCTTGGAGTAACTTTCCAGGTGTAAAGATGATGCACAAAAATATAAAGGTTTGCTTTCTGTCCCATGGAACCCTTTCTAAGCAAATCAAACAGCAGCAAAAAACCATTTTATGTTGAAAGCTCAAAGAACTGCGAGCCTGCTCCCTTTCAGAAGGTTCCTCCAGCTCTCACCTTGCTGCTCAAGAACTCCCTGAAACAGATCCCAGTTTTCACAGCTAAGTGCCTGAACTTGAGTTCCAAAAAAATCCCCAAAATAGGCATCTAAATAATTGTTCTGGCTTCTGAGAGGAATGTGCTGTCAGGCCCGGCTGCTCAGCCTTTTTGGAAAACAGCCACTTTCTCTGTTCTTAAATTAGGACTTCGAAGCCTAATTTTAGGCACTTGCTTTTGGACATCTTGATTTGTGTTTTCTCTTTAAAGTAATGTTTCCCAGTCCCTGCCACTGCAGAGGTGACTCCTCTTTTTCCTCCTCCAAAAGTACAAATTATCCCTCCTCTAAAAACCCAATAATCACACTGCTGTTTACTTTTGTAGATGTACTGGAATTGAAAACACTCAGCTGCTTGAGAACTGGAAGACAGCACTGATAATCAAAGCTGTCAACCATTTTCTGTCCATTTGCCAAAGCTGCCCAGTTTCTCCGTTCTATTCCCAAAGCCTTACCCGCCCCTTGAATGTGTTCCCTTTGCCTTCCAACTTCCTGCCAACTACAGATTACCCTTTTCTTCCCTTTCTGAATACCCTCTTAGGTCCCAAGCATGCTTAATGTTAGCAATAAAAAGGACTTCAGAATAAACTATAGCCCATATTGATCTGAAAGTGTAGGTACATTTATTTTAGGGGAAACCAGGTGAAGCATGAGTGCTGTGGATTTTGCACTTTAAAATACTTGTTAAAATACAAGAAGCTATTTTTAACTTTATTTTGCATCCCTATCTTTAGCAAAGTGATGCAGATTTTTGGCCCCCTCGTATCAGCAGCAAACCCTCCAGCCTGCTGCTGACACATCAGGACCCACAGTGCTGAGCTTTCACACTCACCAGCAACACCAGCATAAGGAAGTTTAGAAATAAATCATTTGTATAAAGTTCAGGGAAGCGTAACAAATGTGGGACAAAGGAGAGAAGCTAGTTTCAAACAGTTTAACCTCAGTGAGATTTCAAACAATTTGAAAATGCATGGGGTAACGGAAGACTTTGGCCAGGGTATATATGGGGGGGCAATTTCGTAACATTACTTCTCCTGTCATTCCATTCCCCCAAATCCTTCAGTAATTGTTACTTTATTACATAAACAGAGATGTGGTGATTAAAGTATTTGACAGAAAAGAAATAAATACAAGAAAGGATACTGCAAAACAGAATAACTAATTGCACTCAGTACACAATACCTCATTAAACCAGAATCCAATGATCTTCAGATAGGCAAGTTAAGAGAAATAATAGGTCCTTGCAATTTTATTCACACCTTCAGCAGATCTAAACTAGCTCAAATTAGGATCTGACTGTCCTAGGATTAGGACACTCACACAAAATTCATCCCCTTGCACTCAACAGCTCTTAATACGGCACAGGATGACTTCAGGCAGCGGGAAAACACCAAGGGTGACGCCCAAGCAGGAAGAGCAAGTTGGAAGCAAGCACACAGACACACCCATGGAAGTACTAAGAATCAGAGGAAAATGGTTCATGATTGCCTCTCCATACCAGAAGGATGCATCCAACATCCATCTACAAATAAGGACATTTCATGCTGCAAAGTCCCCCTTAGCAGCAGCAGATCCGGTGTCACTTAGCACTATAGTTTTCACAAGAGCATGCATTTTCGTGGAATAAAGTGTTCAAGGGAATATATACTGTGCCCATACACCAGCAGTGCAATACTGGAAACCTCCTCGCCACTGCCAGCTTACAGCCCGGTGCTGTGAGAGCAATACAGTCAAGACTGCAGAAGTACTGACAGAAATAAAATGTGGATGAAGAAAAGGCAAAGCATACAGGTTTATTTCAACTGCTGTATTTGTAATATACAGCAACAACACTGCAGAGAACTTCTGGCTAGGGTTTAAGAACTGCTTCCTTTTTTTTTTTTAATTGAAACAGAAGAGAGTATCTGTAGCAAACTAGGTTGGATAGAAATAGGGAGAATATATGCATGGCACAAGAGCAACATGTTCACTTTTTGTAAGGAAAGGCAAAGCACAGTGTTTGCTAGATAGCTTTGCTCCAAAGCCCCCCTCTCCAAGGACTATGGCAGTGTTTATTAACAGCTACTCTTTGAATCTGAAGCTCCATCTTTTTACAAAAGCTGTGCTAGTATTGCAATTGGGAAACAAAGGAACTTAGGGGTCCTGGTCAATGACAAGTTAAATATGAGTGCGCAGTGCCCTGGCAGCCAGGAGGGCCGAGCGTGTCCTAAGGGGTATCAGGCCCAGCATCATCAGCCAGGCAAGGGAGGGGATTGTCCCACTCTGCTCTGCACTGGGGCAGCCTCATCTCGAGTGCTGGGGTCCGTTTTGGGTGCCACAATATAAAAAAGATATTTTAACTATTAGAGAGCATCCAAAGGAGGGCCACAAAGATGGTGACGGCCTTGAGGGGAAGCCGCATGAGGAGCGGCTGAGGTCACTTGGTCTGTTCAGCCTGGAGGAGACTGAGGGGAGACCTCACTGCAGTTACATCTTCCTCGTGAGGAGGAGAGTAGAGGCAGACCCTGATCTCGTCTCTCTGGTGACCAGTGACAGGACCCGAGGAAATGGCCTGAAGTTGTTCCAGGGGAGTTGTAGGTTGGATATTTGAAAAAGGCTCTTCACCCAGAAGGTGGTTGGGCACTGGAACAGGCTCCCCAGGGAAGTGGTCACAGTCCCAGCCTGACCAGAGTCCAGGAAGTGTTTGGACAATGCTCTCGGGCACATGGTGTGACTCTTGGGGATGGTGCTGTGCAGGGTCCAGGAGTTGGACTTGATGATCCTTGTGGGTCTGTTTCACCTCAGCTTATTCTGTGATAACACTCTTAGGTGCAGCTCACAATGGAAAATTAGCCTCAGGGAGGCCTGGGAAGTTAAAGAGTTGAGAAAATGAAGGGAAAAAAGCAAAGTCCAGAGGGCCATAAGGACTTTGCCTTTAATTTCTGGTCTCATTTCTTTTATTCAAAAGCCACCTGCAAGAAAGTCTGAAAATTTTTTCTCTCCTTTAGTAATGGGATTCCTTTAATCTGTGTCTGTGTACTTCACTCAAACCAAGTTTATACTTCCACAGGAGAAAAATAAAGTTACAGTCCCCAAAGCCTATTTTAATGAGCCTTCTTAATCAAAACGCTGCACTTTCTAACAACAGAGCCAATGAGACTACAGCCAGCAGGACTAAGGATGGAGAAGCCCAGCCCTGCATGACCATTACATTCAAGAGCACTGTGTACCTTCAAGACAGTAAGCTTCAACTTACCTTTTCTTTAAATGCCCACGCCTCATAACTGCACAATAAAATTTTAAAAGCAAGAAGTAGGGGAAAAAAAGAGTGACAAGTGGGACCGTCCCTCCTCATTTCCTCCAACACCATGCAGCTGCAGCATCAAATCTGACTACCGATAACATTTGTCACCCACCTGCCCTCTCCTCCTGCCAAAATCCTGCTGCACTGAGCTCTGAACCCAGGGGACATCTGAAGACTAAAACTCAAAGTACGGAGATATGTAATTCTTAGTTACCTTCTTTGCACTTGTTATCTTGACACATGAAAGTTTGCCATTTAATCTATAAAAGTGCTTAAAATTCTCCTCCACATGTGAAACAGTGTAAAAGCAAAAAATGGCTGTGTGTACCAGCTATCCTGTAAACAAGGTTTAGCTATAAAAAGGTTATTTCAGGTTCACATGCTGACTAGATACAGCAAAAGTGGAGGAATTAGAAGACCATGAAAGCTGAGCATGACAGTCACAAAGGTAATGCTACACCATGCAAATCTGACTTGTACAGGGATAAGAGCACACATAAAACCTGAATTAAGATGCCCTGCTGTGAAACTACAACCCCTGTGTTCAGGTGGATAATTGATACCTTTCAAAGGACCACTTGTGTTTTGGAAACCAGATCACACTGAAAAACACACAAACAAGTCACCCTTAGGCCAGTTACAGTATGTTAAGTATTTATTTGTGTGCTTACTCTATTTCCAAAGCTTGTGGGGTGGTACCTGGAGTGATGTGGGACAAGCGACATTCTCTGATGAGCCCTAGCACACAAAATTACATGCAATACACTGAAGCAGTTACATTCCTCAATACAAGTGAATTTCTATACTTTTACCTAAAGGAAAAAAGGATGCATACTGACACTGTAAGTGCACGCCAGTGCTTGCCTTGCTGCCATTTCCTTATACAGTCAGCCATGCTATGAGAAGTCAATCTTAAAACTTTTCTATGTTCTTGCTGTGCACCTCTGAGACCCTTTGTGGCTGCAGCTGTACTAATACCTGCTGCCTTCATTTTAAGATGTTGAACATCGTTCCAGACTGTATCATACATACATAGTAAACAGTACTAACAGAGGTCAGGCAAGTCTGAATGATGGCTAGCTTTAAATAGAAGAAGGTACAAAAAATTATCCTTTTCCCAACATTCTGAGAATTAAAAGAAGAAAGAAAATTACTTTAGGTGCAAGTGTTATGCCATGGCATTGTGCTGCTCAGGACAGAATCAAAACCACTATGTGCCCTGTTAAACCCCCTGCCTTCAAAACAGTACAAAAATAATTAGGCTCATTATTCAGAAAATCAACTACCTTTAAGATCTAACTGCCTTTCTCAAGGATAAAGGTGCTAACACTATATAAAGCAAGTTTTTTGTCTTGTTTCTGCCCAGGATTCACAAGGAGTCCTGAAAGTGAAGACAACATGTCCTGGCATAGGGACAGAAAACAGAGACAGGAGATTTCTTACAGATGAATTTGTTAGATTCCCGCACACCTTTCCCTTCTTGTATAACACTTCCCACATCTGTAAATTGTTATTTACAAAACCGTGCTGCCAGCTGATGGCATTTCTGTTACAGAAGCTCAGGGCTGAAAAGCCTGGTGAGTCCTGAGGGGCCAAACATCCTTGCCTGCACCCATGTCAAACCAAATTCTGCTGAGAATCAGCAAGTTTTGGGGTACCAAATAATTGCTGTAACAAAGGCCCCTGAAAGAGGACTGAATCCTGGAGTAGTTAGAAAAGAAAACATTTGTACCTGCACATTTCCTTTGTTTGATTTTGGCAGCACTTTCCTAAATGTTACTTCATCAAAAGACCCTGCTCCAGGAGGCACATACTGTGGTTTCTTGTATTTTATTATTTGTTTTAGGGGTAGAAAGACCGGCCAATCAATTAAAAGGAAATTCCGTACTGGTACAGCTGTATGTGATCTTATCACTGACGCTTTCTATGAACTTTAAATAGACTACTGGAGGGAAAAAACTCCACATATCTGGCAACTTCCAAGCTGTTTTCTGCAAGCTTATAATATAAAAGCTTCAGTTACCTGCAGAAGTCAGGCAGTGAATTCCATGAAAATAAGTCTTGTTCCTCCAAAGTTTAGCCACTCTTTTCTTTCAATAAGAGGTATGAAATTCTTGGTACAGTGAAAATGCTGCTGCCATTAAAATCTCTTCCAAGGAAGAACACAGCTAGACTGAACCCCCAGCTCTGGCACCAAGATGCAGAAGGTTTTGCTGCACTTGCTTCCTACTTTCACAAGCACTGGAGCAACAGCAGGGTCAGTACTGTAACTTGATGTAATATATCTGCTTTAAATACAGGGACAAAGCAATATCCACCCAAACAGCAGGCAACAGGTTCCCTTCCCAACCCTGCAGCTATCCCACTCTCTGCAGGGCAGCAGTCCCCTGGAGAAGGGGGCACCAGACATGCCTCCTCTGCCTCGCTGTGTGTGCAACATCTCTTAAACAACATCTTCAGCAACTTAGTCATTCCTAAAGATAAGCATCTCCATCCATCCAGGTGTGGTGCCACCTCAAGCACACCAGCAATCCTCACGTTCAGAGTCATCACATCACCTGATCATTGCTCTAACTTCTCCATTCAGCCCTGTGCACTATATAACCATAACCATATAACCATCTATATAGCCATACCCAGGGCGTGTGCAGTAACAAGGAACAGACAAGAATAGATTTGACACTGCTACAAGGCTGCTTTCATTCCTTCCCTACTCTCCACCCTGCCTGGGTGGAAGGAACCTGGAAAAACTGAAGCAGCCCCAAAGAAACCAACCAAGCAAGAAGATCAGCTTTCAGCCGGGTCCATCCCACTGCTGATTTACTGCAGGAGAAGCAGTAGCACAACACACACGTGTGGGTAATGAGGTCTTACTTGGCTGAAGCTGAGCAAAGCCATCATATTGCACCCAGCAAGGAACCATAGCAAAAGGTAAGGTAAAAGAAACAGACAAAATGGAAGATGTAGAATGTCTAATGCAGAACTCTAAAATGCTGTTAAGGGGAGGCCAAAATAAAATGCATCACACAATCATAATTTTACATATAAAAATGGTTCTAGTGAATAGTACAAAAAATGCGGAAAAAAGAAAGCATGAAATAACAAAAGGTCACACAGGATATGTCATGCAGAACTAACTGAGAAGATTTCTTAAATATAATTGTAGCATTATGACTTGACAGACTATTGCATTGTAAAAAGCAAAAAACAACAAAAACCCCAACCTTGATATGTTCAAACTATGAAAGAGGCAGATTTTAGGATGCATTACCCTGTTTCTTTCTTGAAAACCACAGGACTAACAATGGTCTCAAGGCAGATAGGTCAGATAGGGGAAGGGGGAAAGGTTAACCACCAAGAGACCAAAAGCATGGAGAACGAAGAACATGTTTCTTTCAAGAAAAAGCAACTTGAATGTTTTATTCACGATAAATACAGCTAAAATATTTCAACAGAAACAGAGCTAATGAAAATAAATACACAGAAAAAGATTGAAATAAAAAGCTAAAAAGACAGTGAATATGACCAAAACCTCTTGCTATACCCCAGCCTGCTGGCAGCTGAGGGCCTTGAGGACAGAGGGGAAGAATCTCCTTCAATTCTCAGCCTTATACTGTAAGAAACAACAAACAACAACCTTACTAGTGATTTGAGACACATCTTGAACACAGTAGCCCAAGACTAAATTTCAATGGGAAGTCTGATTTTCTGACAATACCACATATTTTCTACTTGATGCCCAAAGCTTATTATTAAATTTGTTATATGAGAAAAACACATTGCTATGCCATTAGTGATTTACACATAGGAAACAATGGTGACTGCAGCAAAGTGAAAACCTAACAGTGTATTTTATAATCAAGAGTAAAAGGACAGAATTAAGTGGTGTTTCATCAGCAACACTTGCAAAGCAACTCTTTAAACTCTGGGCAAAAGACATGCTCTTTAGCCTCTATATTAAGACTCTGCACATTAATTATAAAAATGTCAACATATTAGAAGTTGCTCAGCAGGTAAATCTGTACATTCTGAGTGTACCTATTGCATACATGTTTTGTACAGACTGTGTAGTATACAGAATAATGCTTCAGGCAATTAAATTGCTTATTCATGTCAGCAGCTCTCTGAAAGTCTCCCCCTCTGGAATCTCACCACCACCACATCTCTATTTTTACTGTATGCTAAAAGCAAAACATGTTTTTCTGCAAAAAACTCTTTCACTAACCAATTTTTCAAGTATCTAAATACCACTCCTGTAGTTGCAGGTTATTTTTCCACAACGTTTTTATCTCTGTGTAATATAAGCCCTCCACATAGATGTTTCATTTCTAAACCAAACAGCAGCAAAAGGACTCTTCAATTAAACGGACCCGTTATTCTTGACCAGGGAGTTAAATGCTCAAGTTCATATCTCCACAAAGGAACTGGTATGTGGCGGAGGAATAAGGGTAGGGAAAAAACCAAAAACGAAAAGCCACCAAAAAACCAGACTTTGTTAATATTCTACTTTCACGTTAATGACTGACAGCTTAGGTGAGAATTTGGTAAGGATCTTAGAAGAGCAATGATGCTGTAAGGGAGAATGTGTCAGAACCACCAATGGCGGATTAGAGCATCTTCATCGGTTTGGTGCAAACCCCAGCCTTGCTCCTCTTCTGCAAAACAACCATTCAGGGTGTTGGGCGAGTAAGAATTTAAAAAGCAAAGACTGAAAAATAGATACAGACAGAAGTATGAAAGTGTGAAATGGTGCAGCAACAAAAAATGAAGTAGGGAGAGGGGTTGAAAACTACACAGCTGCTCTGCTAGGCTTCCTCACACATGCAGTTGGCCACTCAGAGTCACTGCAGGTTCAAAGATGGTCATCTCCTCCCAAGGCCATGCATCTCTCTTTGAACGCAACACAACACTAAAGGATGTGAACAAAACACTCTAAGAGGATGGTTTTTCACACACTGTAAAGTGTAGTTAAAACCTGGCAACATTACTGTGTTCTTATAGAGAAACATCTCTGTTTCTCATCCTTCAGGATGCAAAACTGTATTTTAATAGCTTCCTAAACATATATTTTAAGACACAATACCAAAATGCTTAGAAAACTGCACCGTGCTATATGCAACTGATACCTGAGCTGATGCATTGTTTGAGTCTGACGTGTTTTGTGAAACCAAGAAGCATTCAGTCAGCACAACTGGAAATTCATCATAGCTCTGCAATTGTTCAACTGGAGTTTAGATTTGAGTCTCTGATCTAAACAAGTCCAGCACTGAATTTAGAAAGTATGAGCCAATTAAGACAGACTTAAAAAAAAGAGAGAAAAACATTTGAAAACAACATTAGCAGTCCCTTCCTGCACCATAATGCAACCACTTAGCAGTAGTGATAGAACAAGAAATCAATACAAAGAAGTACCAAAGGATATTATTTTTATTCTGCAAGGCATGACCAGACTTGCAGCTTGCTTTTGTGTGCTTCAAAGGGAGATGATGATAGTTTTGAAAGGGCTAAAAAAAGGTAGAGAAGTTAGAGGTTCCGGGAACCTGCCAAGTAAAAGTGGAGGATCAGGTATGGCATATGGAATTACTTGGGTACCTAATGAAGGCTGCAAAACCAGAGGACAGAGCGTCATGGTTTGACTCTAGCTGGCAAATAACACCCCACAGCTGCTTGTTAACCCTCTGCAGACCTGGTGGAATAGGGGAGAGAATCAGAAAAAGGTAGAGCTGGTGGGTTAAGAGAAGTTTAATAAATGAACTAAAATTAACAATTACAATAACAATAACAATAATCAAAAGGGAGCTAACAAAAGGAGAAGGAGGAATAAAACCCAAGAAAGACAGGTGATGCACAATAAAATTGCTTATCACTCAGTGACCACTGCTGTTCAGGGACAGTGCCTGTCCCTGAACAGCAGTCAGAGCCTCTCAGCCAACTCCCCTCAGTCTATACACTGACCATGACACTCTGCAGTACAGAATATCCCTTTGACCAGTTTGGGTCAGCTGTCCTAATTGTGCTTCCTCCCAGCTTCTTATGCACCTGCTCACTGGCAGAGCATGGAACACTGAAAAGTCCTTGATTTAGAGTAAGCCCTACTCAGCAACAATTGAATCATCAGAGCGTTATCAACATTATTCTCATACTATACCCAAAACACAGTACTGTACCAGCTACTAGGAAGAAAATTAACTCTACTCCAGATGAAACTAGGACACAGAGCTACTACTACTTAAACTCCCATGACAAATGGTCTGACACCATCAACTCTAAAATCTGCTTACAGCCATGCACAATTTTTACCTATAAGCAAGCAGAGGCAGCAGCAACAACTCATGCACTAGCAGGGCAATGTTCTACACTGAAACACAGTGGCCTTTCTGCATTTACCTGTATTACTATTATTTCACTCCTCATTTTTAACTGAACAAACAAATGCAGTACTCCTTACTGACTTGCTCAGTGCCATCTCTATCTCCATGTAAGGATCTGCCACCCTATATATTGCTAGTGTTCCCTCGTACTTTTGTTCTCCTCTAGTACTTACACTGTGTTTTAAGCTCTTGCAGATGGTGATGGAGATGCTCACACAAAGCTTCCCAGCCCATAGCTGAATCTAGTGGCAGGGGCCAGGCAAACCCAGCCACCCCTTCTACGGCCAGGGCAAACAAGAGGCTGCAGAGGCAATCATGGTCTAGGCTGCGCCTTCTGGGTGGCAAACAAGTCAGAATTCAAAAAAAGAAGAAAAAACCTGCTCAAATCTTTTGCAAGAGGCTTTTCTGCTTAGGCGTGTTACAGAAGCAGAGAAAAAAATGCATAAGTAACCAGTCCTACTGTACTGGCAGCTTACTTTCTGTCACTGTATCACATATGTTAATTAAAAAAACCAAAACATTCTGCACCATGTTGTACAAATGCAGGTATTTTCTCCATTAATGAGGCTTTATGTATGCACTAAGTAAAGCTCACAAGATTAATGCAAACCTTAACATGCCAAAAGGCCACTGTACACCAAGTGAATCGAGGGAAAAATGTATGATGCAAGGGATAAATGCACAACCCTAATTTAGGACAACCAGCTGAGTTTGCACCAGTTCACAGGGTCTGTGATCAGCCTAGAGCACCCTCTCCATGTCACCACTGCAAAACAGAAATGAACCACCAAACCACAATCAGACATTCACCATAAGCATCTGCTGCCCTGCAATCCACAGAGGTACGTACATAAAAACCAAGCACAACTTTCATTGTGTTCTTCAAAGCCAAATGCAGATTTGTGTGCCTCTCCCAACAGTGGCCTGCAGCTACCACACCAGCCCTTCCTCAAAAGCATGCAAGCAGCCATGTGAATGAACTGACCCCACAGATGGTTTCCAGCAAGCACACGGGCCATGCACCCGAAGTTACATGACATTTGAACTTCAACATGGAGAAAGGTTTATCAAGTTTCTTTTTCTAAAGGGCAGGGTGATGTTAAACATTGAAGAATGTCATCCTCCTAACTGGTTAAAGGTTTAATTATTGTTATTTAAGTCAAAGGTTATCCCTACTGTTTGGCAAGGAGATGATTCTCAAAATGATGATTCAAAACACTAGTATTTTTAAAAGTAACCCAAGAGCAGGCAATATTCCTTCAGGAAAAGGTTAACTGAAGCTTTCTGATTCAATTATGTGCATAGAAATAGCACATCTAAGGAGCAGCCCACATAGATTAAGGTATAAAGGCCTGTAGTTTCCAAAGTCTTTGTTGTCTCAAATGAACCCAAACCTGAGGACACAGGATCAGCTCAAGAACTAAACTTCAGTGTTCAGACCACTGTGTTGACAGTGATACAGTAGTGGCAAATGTAAGAGTAGATTTATTTTATTTGTCGTGGTTTTGATCCTGGCTAAGTGCCAGGCACTCATGGCAGCTGCTCACTCATTCCCTCCCCTGCCACAGCTGGGCAGAGGAAGGAAGGAGAGGGGAAAACAAATGGAGGGAATTAACTCAGAGGTCTATGAGTTGAGATAAGGAACTGGGACAAAATGCTCCAAGGACAAACCAGGCTCAGCTTAAAGTTGCAAAGTGAAATTTATTACTACTTGAGTTAGAAGGAGGATATGAGAAATAAACTAAACCTTAAAAAAAACACCCTTCTTTTCACTTCCCACCCCTCCCTCCCTCCCACCAACAGTGCAAGGGAGGCAGGGTGTGGGGGTTCAGGTCAGTCCGTTT
>VYZT01008473.1:160586-181527 GCA_013400735.1 Pomatostomus ruficeps
GGCTCGCAGGCCGAGCCCCGCGCCCGCCGCCGGGCGTGCCGCGGAACGAGCCGGGAGCGGCTCCGACGGCTCTCACCCGCGCCGTGGGAGCGGGGGGCCCCGTGGAAACAATATGGGACCGTGTAATTAAAGACTGTCATAATGAGATGAGCCGCAGGCCTACATTAACGGTCCCGGGCAGATGTAGTTGATTTTTCCTGTGTTTTGAAGTAACGGGCTTTGCAAAGTTACAGCATTTTTGAATGTAAGCTCTGGCTGCAATTAAGTAGGAAGAATTTTAACGCGGTTATATAATAAAACCTCTGGTTTTGTTGTGTAATTGACATGCATATGCTGAGCTAGTCCCCGCAGTGTCAGATGTCTGAGGAAGGAAGCTCAAAACACCCTCTTTGGCTCCTTTCCAATGGCAGGGATGCTCAACAGAGGAACAAAAGTTCTGTCCATGCTCTCCAGACACTTCATTATCTCCACAAGGTCCTAACGGGGCAATAGTGAAGGTGCCTTGGCATTAGTGTGGCCAACACAAACCAGTTTGTTTCTTTCCCTCTCTCATGTATTCCCTGATGATGGAAGATGACCTTTTATTTTTTCCCCCCTCCCTAAGAGTGTTCCGTCTCATTGTTAATTACATGAAAATGTTACATAAATAAAGAGCAGCTTTGCTTTGCAAAGGAGAGGAGTCAAGCAGCAATTTGCATGGGGTTTATTCAAGATCAAGTATCTCCACTCTATGGGAAGCAGTTAGCAATTTTAAAAAGCTGGAGTAAAAAGGTTTTCCTGGAGCTTTCTCTCAGCCATAGAAGACAGCTGGTTGGTTGAAGCCATCAAAACTGGCTATGCCAACCCAACATCCAGTAGCTTCTCCTGGGCAGGGATACTATATCCATAGTCACTTACCAAGGCCCATATCCAAGGTCATTTAGCTGAAGAAATGTACTACAACCTCACCTCACCTGATTGAAGCTCAGTGTGCAAACAGTCCTCAGAGGTGATGCGGGGCTGTAAATAGTCAAGAAAGGTCCCAGGAGGGTCAACTGTGTCCTGGGGTGCATCAGGCACAGCATCACCAGCTGGTCAAAGGAGGTGGTTGTCCTGCTCCTCTCTACTTTGCACTGGGACAGCCTCACCTTGAGTCCCATGTGCTGTTTTGGGTGCCACAATACAAAAAGGACATTAAGCGATTTGAGAGTGTCAAAAGGAGGGCCATGAGGATGGTGAAGGGCCTTTGAGGGGAAGCCATGTGAGGAGCAGCTGAGGTCACTTGGTCTGTTCAGCCTGGAGGAGACTGAGGGGACACTTCATTGTGCTTTTCAACATCGTCACAAGAGATAGGGGAGGAGCAGGCAGTGATCTCTTCACTCTTGTGACCAGAGTCAGGATTTGAGGAAACGAAATGGAACTGAGTCAGGGGAGTTGTAGGTTGGACATTAGAGAAAGGTTCTTCACGCAGAGGGTGACTGGGCATTGGAACAGGCTCCCCAGGGAAGTGGTCACAGCACCAAGCCTGACAAGAGTTCAAGAAGCATTTGGACAATGCTCTCAGGTTGTGGCTCTTGGGGTGTCCTATGCAGGGCCAGAAGTTGGACTCCATGATCCTTGTGGGTCCCTCCAACTCAGCATATTCTGTGATTCTATGAGTACAATAATGCAGAGTGTTTCCCAGTGGGATCAGAAATTATCTTCCTTAAGCTCTTACTGGGACAAGAGAAAATCTCTCACTAAAGTAAACCTTGAGGCTATGCCACTGTTCTTTAATCTTATTTCTTTCATTAGAGTAAGATGTTAGGAATGCCATTTGGTTGGTGTTGGAGGGTTTTTTTCCTCTTTTTGTTTTAAAGCTCAAATCTTCATTTCTCTGAATGACCAAACCGCTGTATGATTTGTGTGTCTGTGTGACCTGAGGCTTTATAGCAGTTTTCAGTAAAGTATGAATACTCGCACCTGTCCTTGCCTGTGTGTTTCAACATCCTGGAAATAAACCCAAAACCCTACGAAAACCAGCACAACTGTCAGGTGAGTGTGCCTTTCTGAAGGCCCTTTGCCCAAGTTTGTGTTTTGGGTGTTCCTGAGGCATCTCTTCCTATTTGTGAGAAGTCAAGCAATCTTAATTGAATAAAGCACAAGTCCCATTTTTTCTCACTTGAGCTGAAATGCCCTGAGCTCACTGAAACATGACCAGCATTAGGTCTTTTCATATCTTTCACGCTTTATTTAAAGCACTTTTCAGTGTGCTTTAAATAAAATTCCTTTCCCAACAGGCGTACACATTTTTTTCCATGGTTTATTGATGAGAGATGATTGCACTGAGTGTTACTTTCACAGCTAAAACAGCTTTCTAAATCTGGAAGGTGCTTAAATAATTAAGACTCAATCTGGCTGTTTAAAAATAAAAAATAAGAACTTGAGATGCAAAAAGGGATGGAGCAGGGCATAGGGAGTGTAGCTGGGGAGTGAGCAGCACCGTGTGCAGGAAAGGGATGTGCTGCTTCCTGGTCCCCACGCTGTGTCCCACAGGCAGGGAACCATGCTCCAAGCCCACCAGAGGCTAACATGTACCTGCTGTGCCTTCCTTCACTGTGGAGCTTGCCTTTCTTGCTTGGTGGTGGGGTTTTAATGAGGCTCTGTATGCCCAGGATGCCAAGTAACTGGCACTGGAGAGGGAAGACACAACAGCTGATGAAGGAAATTATGAGGCTGGGGGGTGGGATTTTGGTTTTGCCAGCCTGGCTCCAGTGTGAGACTCCCTGACTGCCTGCTGATCTGGTGGTTCTTTCCTCTCCTGGTCTCTCCAAAGTGCTCATGCTGTTATCAGTCAGAGAACAAGAGCAAGGTCACAGCATGGGAAATGTCATTTCAGAATTACCGATTTGGGAGAATCAAGCAAACAGTGCTAAATATTTTGGCACTAAATATTTGGCATTTAATAGGGGTAGGAGCTGGCCAGTATCATTCTGGGCTGCAGATGTACTGAGTCCCAGCATCATCCCTCATCTGCTTGGAGCATCTGCAGGTTTGTCAGGAGTGAAGACATTATCATGGACCTCTCCACCAAGCACTGATGAAATTGCTGCTGGTGTATTTGCTCAGGAGGGACTTCAGAGACCTTGTTATCAGAGTGGAATCAATGAGGCTGGAGTTCAGAGAAGGGCAAATTAAACATTATTCAGGATTTCGACAGAATGATTGCTAGGGCTGATGTAAAATAAGTTATACCTTGCATATAATTTTTACCTGTATCTTATTACTATTTTAATCCTACCTTTTGAGAGAGAAGAGGCAGAATCTGAGCATCGTGGAAAGCTTAGTCCTAGGTGACCCAGCCTAGGCAGCAGCAGCAGCAGCAGCAGCAGAGGTGACAAAGGCCTCAGCAGATAGGGCTATCGTCACTAAATCAATGCTACACAAAGGGAAGAGGTTAAATAGATACTAGTGTTTGGGAGTATGGTTAGGAAGAGAACAGCTGGAACATTTGAAAGCAGAGTGAAAAGTCAGTGAGGGCTGTAGCACTGAGAGGATAAAAGAGCTTGGAGTAGAAGGCCCACCAGCATAGTATTTGAAATTAGCCTGCATAAAGGTTTAGAAGTGTATGTTCCTGGGAATCAAGCCCAAATGGTCTTCTTTTGAGGGGTGAGTTACCAAATCTGTCTTCTTTTTAAAAAAATTTGTTAGAAATCCTAGCGATGCCTGTTTTGTAGTGATTCATCATACACACTGTAATGAATAGATCCTTGTTTTGATTAGAAACAAATTAATGCAGTTTTTCCAGAAGTAAATTAACAAATTGATTTGAATAAATAGCCATCATTTTCCACTCAGTCATCTTAACGGGATTTTTCCATTCTGAGTTTGCCTTGGCATCCTGCCAAACCGACGGTGTCAGCTCCATGTTCTTTATCAGTGCGATAAATGGGATGCGATTACTGTTCCTCGATGAAACACTGGACTAAAGAATCAGGCTTGAACTTGCAGCATCTATTTCTTCTGAATATGGTGTTTTCTTCTGTTGTGCAGACCACAAATGCTTCATGCTGTCTGTACAACTTTGTCTAACTTTTAAGTCCTTGATCTTTGTAGAAAAGGCTTTCAAGCAAGTCTTTCTTCACAATTTTATATTTTCATGTCTCATAAGCAGGCGACTGGATGAAGCTGCTATTCTGAGATTCCAGCACAGAACTGGTGTGAAAGCACTCACTCTCTGTTTTGAGTTATCATCACATTACAAACTCGTCGTAACTTTTGAGGCTGCTTTTTGCAAAATTCTCACAGGCTAGAGTGGAAGCAAATTCTTGGCCCTATGTTTCTAACCCATTTTCATGCATTTTACATTAACAGCAGTTAGTATTTTGCATTTCCTCTTTGTCTTACGTCTCTGTGCAGCATGTGGTACTGTAGGCAAATAATTAAATGGGATTGAAGATCTGCACAAACTCATCAAATTTTCAGTGTATTTTAAGATCCAGATTTACCCCAAATAGTGTCCCACAAGACCAAAATACTTTGTTTCTTGTTAAATAGGTCAAATAATTATGGAATTTTCTCTGTCACTGGTGTTATGTTCTTTCTCACCATGCTGCTCATAATCTCAGAGAGAGAAAATGTGATTAAAGTCCACCCTTGTCATTGCTGCTAAAGCTTTAGTTACCCCGAGTTCAGAAAATAATGAGTCCCAAGAATCTTGCCATTATATACCAGTTGGTTTGCTCCTATGGCGCTGCTGGGGCTGCTAATAGGAGACACAGAAAGAGTACTAAGGTGTTTCTGATGATCAAATAGTTCCCAAATGGGCATGAAGGAAGTGGTCACTTAACCCAGAGTGATGCAGAGGTTAACTCAGCTAACATGTGTGGGTAGTGCCATCTGTCCTCCTCAGTCTGCCTCCTCTTTCACAGTGTCTCCAGTAGAAGTGGCAATCAGTACTGGCTTTTTTATAACCCTGTACTCAAAGCACAGCTGTCCCTCGGGGGCAGGCCCAGGCTCTGGCAGGGCTTGACTCACCTTAGCCCACCCCGGGTTTTGCTGGTGGCTGCAGCGTGCCGGGGAGGGGGAAGCATGTGAGGGTCACCCTGGTGTGCCTCTGTCCCTCTCTGCTCCAACCCCTGAGAGCCCCGTGAGCCCAGCCCTGCTCTCCTTCCCTGCTCTCTGCTTCCCTGCCTACTTTTGGGTATTCCCCTCACAATTTGGGCACATCTATAGTTGAGAGTACAGGCTCTTCAAGGGGAAAGTATATTGTCACTTCATATAGCAAGCAGCTGCTGCTGGAGGAGAGTGATTTTATAAGAGCTAATGCTAATCATACTAGGGTGAACAAAGTATAAACTGCATTGTTTTGCATTAGTAATTGGATGCCTTGCTCCTTGCCTGTTTCTGCTGTGGTGCCTTTTTGTTGATTTACTGTATGGATTACAACATCTAATCCTTCAAAACAATGAGTGTCCTTCCAAAGCATCATAAATCCATCATTGTCCATTGCAGCCTGTCAACAATTTTATTCTTGATCTCAGAACTAGTGGGACTGGGATTTGGAGCTGTTACTCAGTATAAGGGAGCTGGTAAGAATGCAACACTGTATTTCCATGAAGAGTATTAGGTGTTCTGATTTAGAGAAGCAGTTAAGGGCAGCATTTGCAATCCCTCTTTGTGTGCCGTGCTGCCCCTTTCTCTTTAATCACAACCAGTGTAAACTGTTTGAGATAATCCTGTTGTTGAGAGAAAACACTGTCTTACTGCTTAGAGCAAACAGTAAATCATGTTCTAAAACAAGAGATGAGGGAAGGTATTTTTGTAAATGCTCTGGTTTGTCTGAAAATATGTACATGAATCTGAATGATTGTCATTCCATACTGGAATTTTTAAAGTATTAAATCCATTCAAACTGCTTTATTGCTGGATCTCTCCAACTCCTGATAGTCAGGATAGTTATTGTCATCACTGTAGTCATGTTTTTGAGGAGGCTGTTTCCCTGCAGAGCACCCTGATCCTGATGTAAGTCCTTTCCTCTTTCATCCTTAAGTGTCCATAGAAAATCTATTCTGAATTTTGAGAAAACTATTATACCTGGACATTTGTCCTGAGTTAAAACAATTGTATACAATTTTAATAGTCTGTTTTACTGCAGGATCACTGTCTGTGCAGACCAGCCTGCAGCCTGCCTTCCTGGCTGCAGTATACTAAAGCCTCTGTACACAATTCTGAGCCCTCCCCTGCCCATCTTCCCAGAAGAACCTGCAAATCGAATGTGCTGTCTCTGTTGCTTGCTCAGCCCATGTGCTACAGCAAGAGTAATGTTTTTGCCTGATATAAAGTGTTCAGATATCCTTCCCCACTTTTAAGGGTTATTCCAACTCTTGCCTGGGAAGACAGAACCTGCCTTTGCCCTGTGGTCTTTGCAGTCTTCTTGGGACCTCCACTCACATGGCCTGGGAAAAAAGAAGGCTGGGAATGTATTTTGCAGGCAACTGAAAGAAAAAGGCAAGATAAAAATTAAACATACAAAATAACTGGCGTTTTAGGGTTTTTCACATTCTCACTGACTATTTTCAGAGCCCTCTGGAGATGTGCAGCTGAAGAGAGAGCCACTCAAAGCAGTGGCTGCTATTGATGTTTCTAGCCCTGCTGCTGACCACAGGAGAGCTGTGAGGGGTCCCTAGGTGGGCTCCTCAGCTGTAAACTACCAGCAGCACCCTGCCAGCTATTGGGAATACTCTTTAATGAGTGATATACCAACCAATCCAGGTCAGGTTTTGGGTACAAGGTATTTTAACATAACCTTACTTCTTGTTAGATGAAAAGTATTTTGGCTTTCCCTGGGAAGGACAGGTGGTTTGGCTTTTGTTCTCCTAGGAATGTAATTTTTTCCCAGCTGTGGACAATACAAGATAGAGGTAGATAATGAGATAAATAATGGTGGATATTCTTCTCTTACTCCCTCACTCTTATCTTGTTTTGACCCCTCACACTGTAAACTCAGGGCAGGGACTCTTTCCCGCTGTATGCATGCATAGTACACTTCAAATATTGAGATGGAAGAAGGATATAGAAATGTCACATCCCCAATGTGCGTAATTTTGCTAATGACCCAAGGAGCTCTAAGGGAAGACTGGGTACACTCCTGGTTGTTATCCAGAGCCTCCTCATGGGCTCATCATGAAGTTGTAAGTAAGCAAAAGTCTTAAAGATGTCTGAATCCATTTCCTCACCCTTAGGCAGAGTGAGATTTTCCTCAGCATATCCAAAGATACTGAACTATTCCTGCTGTGCAAGGTCAGCAGCCAAAAAGAACATCCCCAGCCACACAGATCACCATGTCCCAAGTGTGTGGGTTGAGACTGTGACTGCCAACCAAAGCCATGTTAAAGTCCACAGGAGGTCATGATGGGGTCCTGGGAAAGAAGAGTTCTTGCTTTGAGCAGAGGCTGCAGTCTCTGGGGGCCAGTCTTCAAAGAAACAAGCGTGATTTACACTTTTGAAAATAAATTATATTACAAACAATGCTCTAGTCAGTCTCATTAATTTGTTCTTGAGCGCTTTGCCTTCCTCACAACCCTTTTTAAACGAAATGTCTACTTACTTCATCATGAAAATCATATTTAAAATACTTGAGTTTGCTTCCAAAACTAATTTTTTTCATGCTGCTGTGGTGCCATTTCTCTAGACTTGTCTTTTACATGTAAATGCATATGAGTTTACAGTCGTGTCTTTTAGTTTGTTTTTTTTTTCATTAAGACTTCCACCTACTATGATGACACCTAACGTTTCTCCTGTGCCTCTGGTACATAATTTGGTCTATCGTCTTCTTTCCAACTTCCTGTTTTCATAATTTTTTGCAGTTTTAGCATTTTCAAGTTGCAGTATGCTAAAACCTGTTTATTTGTCTGCTGTAATTTTTGTTTCCAATCCTTTGACACAAATTTTCATTTCAGTACTTGAGCAGCAGTATCTGACTAACAGTTATTAGGGTTTCTTGTGTTTATGGGTCTGTTTGAAAAGGAGGATAGCACGATTACACTGTTGTCAGAATCTAGGTAGTAACCTTTCACATCCATATCTATCCTACTTAGCTTCATGGTGCTGATGATGTGATGTGGGTCATATTGACTGCTTCCCTGAGTAGAAGGCTAATGCATCCACACCTCTATGCAACCACTTTTATGAAAGTATTGTAATTACGAGATCCAATCCTTGTTTTTTGTCTGTCCTTCTTTCTCCCACATAACTCCATTTTAAATGAGGCAAGTTCTGCTTTTTGGGTCCTGCTACAGTTTTGTCTCTTGCATTTAAGGTTTATCTTTTCAGTGATTTCTGTGGCAAAATATTTCATTTCTGAACTTGATCTCATTTTCTGCTTTGTCTGTATCACTGTCTAATATCTGTACTGTTATAATTTTATAACTTAAATACCAAATTTCTATCTAATCTAATTTAGAGGCATTCTGTATTGTAATTGTGTTTTTCTCATTTAAAAGGAAGCTGTTTAGTATGGTTGGACTAAAGGCTGTTTTTATTTTATTGGAGTAATTTCATTCATTGAATTTTTCTAAAATTGAAGGTTTCCGTGGCTCGTTCACTGCTGCTCCAGCCTCTGTGTGGGAATGGCTGCCACGGGATGTCCCTGGACCCTTTCATCTCCAGGATGGCTCCTCTGTGTCAGGACAAAACAACTGGAACTCAGAAATGCCAAGTTACTGCTCTTTAATGAATTACCATATCAACCCACAGAATTAAGTTGTTTGTGTTCTTACTTTCTGTTGGAAATGAGAAATGAAGTGCATATCAAAGGTACTATGCTATGCTTTTGCTGGGCAGTGAGACCTTTTAGCTCCTGCTCCTGCACAGGCACTTGGTCATCTGCAGGCGTCTGAGCCCTTACATATATTTTACCAGGAACTAAAGTAGTTCAGTGCATACTGAGGACACTTACTGCTGCTACCAGCTCTCCTCGGCACCAGCAGCTCTTCTAGGCATATATATGAGAGTGCTTCTGTTCTCATAATTATAGTATCTCTACCAACATGCTATAATTAGACAAGTTAAAAATTGCCTGAGTTGAAATGCACTAAACTCCAGATACAGTTATCACTGAGAAAAATGGCTTTGAAGCTTTAGCTCCAGATAGGTGATATCCTGACACCCTCCTCACCTTTCACACCTTTCACTTGAACAGAGCTTTTTGCATGAACTTAACATACATGGATGATCTTTGTAAACAGCTCTTCTTGTCTTTTTATTATATACCAGAAGAAGGATTAGAGACTCAATGGAGTGTATTTCTTTAAATAATTCCTTTATGCCGCCTGCCAGCCAGGGGGTTGTTATTTTATTACAGTAGTTTCTCATTAACGATGAGCATTTCCTGTGTAGGGGACTGCATAGAGCATCCTCTGAAACTTGGGAAAAATAATCAGCTCACTCCTTTATTCTGTGTGAGGTGTCTGTGCTCCTTGTTTCTTAATTCTGGCAGAGAGTGGGTGTAAGCTCTGCACAGCATGGACAAGATGTTCTATCTTTGAACTGCTGCCAAATTCAGTGAACTGTTGGCTTTGATGTATCCTGGTTTCTTCAACCTACTTTTATGAGGAAAAAAGAAAGCATCACTGAGGCTATTTGCTTTTTTGCTATAACCGCTCCTCATATAATTTTGACAAGCTAGTTGCCTTGTTATATCCCTTGTATGGATCATTGATCGTGTCACTTTTTATAATCATCGCATTTTTCTTCCAACCCTGCAGTGAGAGCACTGTCAGCAGAGAAAAGGTAGCTCAGAGCTCAGACTTCTGCCCTGTTCTCATGAATGCAGTAGCAGGAGATGCATCATCAGAGACTCATCAGAAATCCCCATTCTTCACATAGTTTTGGAGCTCTTGGCAGACTTTCTGCTTCCACCCACACAGTAAAGACTTGTCTGATAATGCCAACAGTGTGAAGCCTATTAAGATCAGAATGGCAGAATAACTGAATCCAACTCATCCTTTTGATAGTGGAAAGTTGTCTTTTCTAAAGGAAGGCAGAAAAGTGTGTTTCAGCTCATAAAGCTGGCTGATTTCTGACACTGAAGCAGTGATGTATGTTGACCCCATGAGTGCCTGGATGCCAAGGTGGGCTGAGGCAGTGTGTCTCTTCCTCAGCTGTGTTTGTACAGTGCCTGCTGCAGAGAGGTCCTGCCCCAGCCACAAGGAGCTCCCATGGGATGTGGCCCATGGACAAGACTAGTAACCACCCCTCCCGCTTCTGGTACATAGCTTTGTTATAATTGGACCCTGTGTTTTATTTCAAGGTGCTTGCCGTTCCCCTGCCCTTTCCTCAACCCTAGCCTCTGCCAGACTGACTTAAAAGCTGCAGTCATCTGATTTCTTCTGGAACATTGTTCTGACAAGGAGGCTTAGCATTCCCAGTGCTGGGGCTTTAAAGGATGACTATTCCTGGGGGTGGCAGGGTGGGCCACACAGGCTCTGAAGGGCTTTGAACTCCACTCTGTGTGTATTAGCACCACAGACTAGTGCCTCTGTTTGCTACATTTATCAGTGTTTCTTACTGCACCATTGTACTCTACTGCATGTAGAATTGATTTGACATGAATCAGCAGGGGAAGCTTACACATCCCAAATGAATGATGTGCAACGCTGGCTTTATAAAATACTCATCCCTAGTTGATGCTTGCAGCACAACATCGCACACCTAATTGCCCACATGCAGAACTGTACCAGCAACCTGCCAGGGTGCAGTAAACACATTTATCTGTTGTCTAGATGCTGTTTTAGCTTAAACAGGGGGTAAAGGCTTCTAAGAAAATGAAGCTTGGCTATTTAAACTCAGGTTTTACCTAACGGACCATATGTGTATAATTTTCATTCCCGGTAAACCTCAGACCACAGGTCGGTAAGATGGGTTGCTTCCCTTGAAAGCTAACAACTTTCATGGGCATGCTGGTAACTGAAAGACTAAGGAAGGGTTGGAATAATTGACTGTAGGGTTATAGCTGTGGACTAAGTAAAACCCTGGAACAGGTTGCCCAGAGAGTTGGTAGGTGCTCTGCTGCAATTTCTCCGGTGGGGGCACCAGGCAACTGCTCGCAGTTCCAGGGCCCGCCAGGGCTGCTCTGGAGGCTCAGGAGGGCTGGCAAAGGTCCAGCAGGGGTTCACCTAGTCCACCGATGATACAGGCACGCCGAGGAAGGAGAGACAAGCGAAGGGGTGTTCCCAGATGGTTTATTCGGCACCGGGGTCGTGATAGGGAAGCATTGGCATGGGGGGTTACAGTCACATATATAGCAACATGAGGGGGCAGGGGGAGGGTACAACACCCTATAGGGGAGGAGTGCTGGGTTTGAATTTGGTGGGCTTTGTATAGGATTGCGAAATACAGAGCCCTCTGGGGGTGGGGAACAGATACAGAGGTGGGAGAGGGGAGACAGCAGAGCCTAGCCATGAGGTAAACCAAAACTGGCCAGAGCACACTGCAACAGTGCTCCATCCCTGGAAACACTCAAGGTTAGGTTGGGTGGGGCTCTGAGCAACCTGATTTAGTTGAAGACTTCGCTGCTTACTGCAGAGGGGTTGGACTAGAAGACTTTTAGGGGTCAAATACAAGTGCAGGGAAAGAATGGGATTGAGGCCTGGGAGCCAGGAGAAGAATGGATCACCCCCTCCAGCTTGAGTAAGCACTTGTGCTGGTTTAAGGAATCGTGAAATTACAGTGTAATTTGTCTCTGCAGGCACAGGTATGGGTGCTACATGCTTTCCACAATTTGTTCCTGCTGATGGTCTCCTTTCCTAGAAAGGTACCTTGGATTAGACTGCTCGTTTCTACCTCTCATTTCAAACAGACTTTTAAAAATACTGACGTATTTTTCTGCTTTAATTGCCTGCAATATCTCAAAACCAGACACTTACACCATTTTCTGATTTTATTATTTTGTATTCTTTTCTTCCCACACGAAAGGTTTATTTCCCTACATTAGCTCCTCTTTTTTTGACTGAATATTCAAGGAGGAAGAAAATCATGTTGTCAGATCTCATACAACTAGAACTGAGAGAAAGTAGCTCTACAATAGCAGGTATTGATTAGGCCTCTCTCAGTTCAATAGGTTTTTTTTATATTTGTCAGTGAAGCCTTAGATCAAATTAGTGTCATGACTGGCCCCTGCAAATTGCAGCATGCCCACAGGTGGTGGGACACGATGGCTTTGCTTCCCAGAGTCTCAGGAATGTTCCTGAGGCTTGTTAGGATGCACAGTGTAAGGGACCCCAGAGTCACACAGCTGTGAAGAATCACCATCTACATGAAAGCTGTCCAGTCCTATGTACTTGGGAAATTCACATGTAGTTGCTGAAATGTCACAGAACCATCTCTAAGGGTACTGTGATGTAAAGGAAATACTTCAGTCAAAAGAGTAAAATCATTCTTGAACTTCTTTAGAAACATGTATTTGTGAGAGAGGGAAACTAACATAGTGTAGATGTGATGGGTTTCTTTTTTTAAAAAGAGCAGGGCAAAGAGGGAAAGATTTGGTTTACATTTTTACAGAACCAGGACCCAGCTTCTTCTTAAACTCAAATTACCATTGATTTTTACAGCAGAAGGAATGAGGCTGTTAAAATCAATCGTAAAATCTAAATCAATCAATGTCATTGATTTAGATAACAACAAAAAATTGGATAATGACTAATTACATCACTTTGGGTAAAAGCTATTTAAAAACCCCATAGTTATCATATTTCCTTTTAAATGCTGTTTTATCTGAAAAAAATCCCATCTTTTATGAAGGGAAAACCCCAAATTCTGTACTCAGTTCAGTTTCATCTAGCACACAACATTCTGCATTCTGTAAAAACTGCAAGCAGAGGAGTGAACTTACAGGTAGGAGGAGTGAAGGCTGGGAGCAGGGTCACCTGGCTTTGCGGGTCAGTGCCAGCCAGCGGCACCGTGGTGCCGAGAGCGGCGCTCCCGCCGCGGCATCCACGGGCGGTGACTCAGGTGCCGGCTTTAGCCCAGCCCCTGCCGGGAAGCTTGTGCTTTGTTTTCCACACTGTCCCGTCTCTCCTCCTCGCGCTTCAGGATGTGCTACTGTGGGCCACTCCCCGAGGTACTTTAAGGCGTGTTTTTTTGGCTGGCGAGGCCAAGAGGCTTTGGCTAAAGGCATGAACAGGTTGGGCTTGGCTTGATTCATGCTCCCTCCTCTTCTGGGAGTGCCTGGGGAGGTGCCGGAGGGGCAGCTTGAGGTGCTGATAACATCCCAGCAGATCTTTAGGGACTAATTATTTATGTCATGCCCTCTTCACATTGCTTTAGCCTTAGCTGAGGTGCAAATGTGCCCTGCCCTGCCCCGGGGCAAGTGGCCCAGGCCACTGCAAGCGTCTCTCTGGGGTGCATGAGACAGGAAGGCAGCACAGGGCTCCCAGAACCCACAGGAGGGGTGAAGTGCTGAGCATGGTTTTGAAAAGGAAAATAAGGACTGTAGAGGAGGTATCTTATAAGACTTCTGCAAATCTTCTAGACCTTAAGAGAGAAAATCAGTTGACATTATTTGGAGCCCTCTCCCTGAGCATGGTATTTGTACAGTAGGTATCATTAGCAGAAGCTTTGGTTGGAGAGAGACCTGTAAGTCTCTTTTTATGTTTAGGCAGTTCAGATTTTTGTTAAAATTTGAATTTAGTTATTTAAATTCTAGCAAACAGTGGTGGATGTGGTAGTCATGATGCCACACCTGGCACAGCATCTCAGCCTGCACCACTATGGAGACTTGTGCTTACCTGTCAGGAAGGGTAGTGGGCTGGGGCTGAATGGACATGAGCTGAACAGAAGTTTGGGACCCAAATTGCTTCCAACCTCACCCAGTACCTTATCTGTTGGTCTTGCCCATTTGCAGGTCAGTTTTGTGTTAGTAACATGAACCTCCACTTGGCATTTTCTTCCCCCACTGACTGTCCACTGGCTGAGGTCTCTTCCAGTCTGCCAGTCTGTGCTCTTCTAACCATGACTGTTGAGTGCATCCTTACAGCCCAGCATAGGGATGTTTGGGCCTTGTTCGCCGGAGGAACACAGAAGTCTCTTTCTTCACATTATATTTGCATGGTCACGTTGTCATCTTAAATCCTGTGGTTAGGGCCAAAGTTCCTCCATCAGACCATGTTTCATCCCTCAGATAAATCTGGATCAGAAAAACATTCACCCACTGCATAGGCTTTTATTTTTCAATACCAGCATTGCTGTCATCTGTCTTCAGGCACTTTCAGAACATCCTCTTTTTCTAAAAATATATACTTCCTTCCTGTACCTCCCTCCTTTTTACATTATATAGTATCAACAAAATCACAAATATTTATGATGTTGGTTGTTCATTTTAGTTAGCTGAGAAAAAGAATCAAAAAAGAAGGTCAGAAAGTAAAACTGAAACCTGGTGGAACACTGGTAAGAAAACAAAAGGAAGTTATCTTAAGGGCAGAGCTGAGGAGCAGAAAGAAATCAGGTGAGGTCTGAAGAGATGGCAATGAGGAAATGCTGCCTGGAAAAATAGTGACATTTTTAACAGCCTAAATAAACTGTAGAACTATAAAGAATACATCCATTCATATAAAATCTATTGTAATATTCTCTTTTTTGAAATACCAGTGGCAAAACGCAGAACCATATCTTAATTTAAAACAGCAACAGAAGCTGTAAACTTCACTTTATTGGAAATATCTGCTAGCACCAGCAGTCCAGCCAGCTGAAGGTAAACCATCTCCCTGACTTTGCCAAGTACCTGAACCCTCCTCTTGCCAAAGAAAGACAGAAAACCAGAAGGGAAAGATGCCAGGGGCTGTCACCACTTCTGCTCATCTCTCCAGCTGGTCATTGTGCAAAGGGCAAGTGGTAGGAGAGCTGCTCAGCACGGTGGGAAACACAGCACTCTGTGCTCCAAGCCCAGCAGCAGCTCATCAGAAATCCCTCATCGTTACTGATCCCTGGTGCCTTTTTTGTACAGTGCTAATCATGATCTTGGCTGTTTTCCAGCCCACATGATTGCCTTCTGCCTGTTGAAATTATCTTCAACAGTTTGAACTGGATTTGGTCTCTTTCTGCATGTCCTAGGGGTAGTAGGGAGATGTGTCTGCACCAACTGAAAGCATGTAGGTGATGCCCTCCTCCCTCTGTCTCAGCCACTTTTTCATGTCTTAGAGCAAGGTGGTCAATAATTTTGCTGGGTTTCAGATCACACAACTGGAAATTGCTTTCAAGGTCTAATATATGGCCCTAGCCTTATTAAGAGCTATATGCTTCCAGACAGAAGAGGCCCTGCATATAAGTGCCACCTAGCACTTAAGGAAGCCTATGTCCAGGCAATTAAACAGAAGTGTCTTGACAGCTTCCCAGGTGACAGCGGGTTTCCATTGCCTGCTTGCTGTCAGCCCACAGGATGATTATGTAAAACCTGTTGGCTGTCAGGGTGGAAATAACTAGTCTTCTTTCACAACTGCCCCAGGCTGAGAAAAGGCAGAGCAGGACTCATCAATGTTACAAGCAGGGCTGGGTAGCTGCGGGCTGCCTGCCTTGGCTGCACTTACTCCCAAAATCCTGGCACCTAGCAGCTCTGGTCCCTCTTTGCTCTTTCACCTCTCCCCAGAACCATAAGCAGAGTCTCTACACTCTTGAATTTCACTTATTCTGCTGAGAGCCACTGTCATACGCCCAATTGCCGAACTTCAACTGACAAATGTAACTCATTAATCACAGTAATTTACCCTCAGCATACCACTGCAAGAAAACGGATCAAATTATTCTCCCAGCTCTGTTTGGGCCATTGCACAACTTCCAGGAGCTTAAGTGAGGGGAGGGTCTGGCCCCTAATCTCCCAGGAGAGTCACAGTTGCTGCTCAAGTACCTCCTCCCAAATCCTCTGAGCTCTTGGACAGTTTTCCTGTTGCAAATTGCCTTGAAAGTATAAAAAAAATAGAGTAATCTGTTGAGGCAAGCTTGCCTGAATGTTTCATTGTTCTTTTGTTTCTCAACACGTGGAAGCTGATTTTCTTCTGCTGCTATCCAGTTAGAGAGGAACAACTGCTTTAAAAAAAACACCACTTGGGAAACACAAGGGAAAACAACTGGAGTTCGAACATGAATGACCATAAGCCCAAAGAGTGCCATGTCTGACAATGAAGAAAAACTAATTTGTTCTTGCTATATATAAAGAAAACTATGTTTTTAAATCCATAAGAACAGATGCCCTTTGTTTTCAATGCATGTTCAAAACCAGTGGCATTGGTGGCAGGGGGAAACAGTTTTAATGCTTTGGTGGGGGAAAATGGCATCGGCACTTCCCATTTTTGTCAGTGAACTATTCCCCAGCCATGGCAAACAGGTAGACATGGCTGGGTCATGCTTGCACTCCTCCTGAAAGCCATGTTTTCCCCTTTTCACTCCCAGCTGTAGAGTTCAATGGTTGTTCCAAGGTCACTGAGTAAGCCTGTTAGACAAGCTCAAGGTATTATTAACATTGAAATATTCCTGAGCTGGTCTTGTGGGTATTTTACAATACTATCAAAGGTATGCTAGTGCAGTATTTATTTCCAGGCAGCAACTGAGGAAGTCAAACATATGATGATCAGTACAAATGTACTTTTGTCATCCACACAGGGCATTACTGAAAGCACAAGAATGAGCTCTAGTGTCTGCCAATCCTGTGCTTGATTTCTTACTCTTCCTTCCAGAATCCACAAGAAATTAAGCTTGCAGCAAGAGGTGATTTTAGTTTTGCTATGAAAACAGGACAAAAGAATACTTCTCACCTAAAATCTTAAATTGTGTGCTAATCTTAACTACCAGAAGATGACAAAAATTTAAGAGAAACCACTTTTAAAGCACTCTGTGACATAATTACACTTTTGTGTCCTCTGGCAGTGGGAAGAGGCTTTAAAATGTGGATACACTGCAGGTTATTTTACCTTGCCAGAAAGATGTGTGTAAGTACATGTGTCAGCAGAGCAATAACCACTTTCTTCTCTTGCAGTAATTTGAAATTTTATGCCATTCCTTATACCACCTGCAAAAGGGACTATTAAGGACAAGGCCTAAATGCAGCAAAGTCACCTACTCTATCTTCTAGGTTTTGTAAAGGATGAAGCTTTTATCAAAATCACCTTTTTTGTGATTTTTGTATTGCTTTCCCTGTTCTTGTAATTGCACCATTCAAAGGTAACATTCAAAAGGGGTAAATGCTCCTCAGAAACAGCTTTCTCTCTCTACCTTTTGGATACTAATAACTGCTGTAGTGGACAGGACTGGATAGCAGGCCTGCTGTACTCTTGATCTGTCTTCCTCTTTTAAAAATATTAAACAAAATTTTTCCCAAAATATGTTCAATGTATTTGCAAAGGACTCTAAGGATATTGCCTTCATACATTTAAACAAACCCTGAGTGCAGATGTAGGTTATACAACATCACCAGTGAATGGATAAGTAGACAAGAAAAACAAAAGATAATTTGTTTACTGATTCCAGTTGCAAAACCCTCATGCTGGATGACTCTCTGCTATCACTTACTGTCTGTGTAATGCCAAGGTAACCTCAGTGCTGTAACTCTGCATCTACAGCAACACAGGTGAGGGAACCCACATCTGGCAGCTTACCTCATGGTGATTTAAAATGCTCTGGACATCTCCTTCTGTCAGGCAGTGGTTTGCATGGCTCTACATAGTCTTCATAAGTAACACATCTCTGCTCTGAGGTATGATGTCTTTTAAACAAATGCTATGAGGTTGAAGAGTGAAATATGAGGTCAATAACATTGGAAATGTGTCTCGCACTGGAAATCCATGAAGGATGAGGGGATGTGAGTTTGTGCTTAGAAGATCAGGAGGGGTTCTCCAAGTGCTGTGCATGGTCTCTGAAAAGGGCATGAAGCTAGAAGATGAAAGTAAGCATCAGCAGAGGTAAGGATATGAGGACATGGTTCATCACAAACTGGAGATACAAGGAGATGTGCATGCTCTGTTCTGAGTCAGCTAAAACCAAATTGTTGATGTGACTATCTATCTGTCATCTGACACAGGTAAAGACCCCATAAAACATTCATGGATACAATCAGGCATAATGGTACAAATCTGAGGAAGCATAACTCCTGTTAAAACTCCTTTGGTGCTGTGTTTTTCCATGGATCCTGGATATGTCCTGAAACATAAGAGCAGAGGGGGGAGTAGCAGGCAGTCAGGGAGGAGGGATATCCTTCCTGGCAGTATCTGCGTTCTAAACATCAGGACATGCTCCGTACATCCTACCTGAACTTCCTGATGCAGTATTTAGAGCCCAAAAAACCTTCTACTTGGAGAGGATCCCTTTCTGCTTTTAGTCTTAGACTCTTTTAGCCCAAGATATTCAGAGCAGACCTATGATGCTCCATCACACACAGCAGTGTTCTGGCTGCTTAATCTCAAAAAGCAACATCACGTTCTGTACCAACCATGATATATTTTCTGATCTTTTCCTCTCTGTGTTTGTGTGTGTGTCTGCCAGAACTCAATCCTTGTGCATTGGACTACATTAGAAATCTGCCTGAAGCTGAATGGTCATTCATTTTGCTTGATCAAAGTGGTTCACCTTGCTTGATCAAAGTGATTTGGAATAGCCATCATGGATTTATGAAAGGGAAATTGTGCTTATCCAAACTCATAGCCTTCAATGATGAGAAGAGTGGCTTGGTGGATGAGTGGATGTTCTCTCTCTTGACATTAGCCAGGGTTTCAAAACTGTCACCTGTAACATCCCCGTAGACAAGCAGAGAAGTATGGGCATGGTAAGTGAACAATGAAGTGGACTGACAACTGTGTGAATTGTCAGGCTTAAGGGGTTGTGATCAGTGGCACAAAGTCCATCTGGAGGCCTGTTACTAGGGGGGTACCCAAAGGCTGAGACCACTATTACCTAACATCTTCATTAATAACTTGGGTGATGGGTGATGGGACAAGCTCAGCAACTTTGTTGATGGTTCAAAACTGTGAGGAGTGGCTGATACTGTTCAGAGGGACTTCCCTGCCCGGGGAAAGGGGCAGAGAGGAATCTCATTGAGCTCAGTAAAGAAAAATACCAAGTCCTACACCTGAGGAGAGAAAACTCCACGCTCCCGTACAGACTAGGGGCCAACCAACTGGAAAACAACATGGCAGAAAAAGGCCCTTCATGTCCTGGTGGACAAGCTGATCATGAGCCAGCAATTCTCCCTCATGGGAAAAAAGGCTAATAGTATCCTGGGCTGCATTAGGCAAAGCGTTGCCAGCATGTCGAGGGAAGTGACACTTCCCCTCTGCTTAGCCCTGGTGAGACCACACCTGGCATGCTGTGCCAGTGCTGGGCTCTCCTGGACAAGAAAGGTATGACCTTGATGGATTTGGTTTCATGAAGTGTCTGAGTTGATTAAGGGACAGGAGCAACTGTTACATGAGGAAAGGCAGAGAGATCTGGTACTGTTTGGACTGGAGAAGAGAAAGCTTGGGGGGAATCTTTTTATTGGATATACATACCTGATGGAATGATATGAAGAAGGCAGAGCCTCTTCTCAGAGCTGCCTACTGTCAGGATAAGAGGCAATGGGCATATACTCAAGCACAGGGAATTCTATCTGAAATAAGAAAACACATCTTTAGTGTGAGGATGGCCAAACACTAGCACAGATTGCCCAGAGAGGCTGTAGAGTCTCTGTCTCTGGAAACAGTCAAAAGTCATGAGGACATGGTGCTGGGTGGCCTGTTGTAGCTGACCCTGCTGTAAGAAGGGTGGCAGGGGGCAGACTAAATGATCTCCAGATGTCCCTTCCAACCCCAACTGTTATGTGCTTCTGTTCCTTAATTTCCAAATTGCTATGCACTTGAACTGCACTTTCCTTTATCAGGAAAGTAAATCAGTTCCTGTGTGCATTACAGGTAACAGGCAGTGATATTAGACCCTCTCCATGCAGGAGAACATCTGTTTCTTATTTCAGACACAAAGTGACTGAGCAACTTTTAGATGTTTTAGAAAAAGTTGGACGTGAAGACAGTGTGTAAAAAGAACATTTGCTATATGAGACTCAAATGCTGCTTGATTTATACAAGGTCGAATCATAAATTTCTGAGGCTTTGCCATTGCCTGGAGCTGCAGTGCTTGATCGACCTCCTCCTCTGTGAAGGGCACCTTTGGTCCTGTGTAATACATGATGTGCCATCAAGTACTGGTGGATGTAACCACAAAGGCCTAACATTCCTCTAGTTCTGTAGAGAGTCAGGTGACAAAACCAAGAAAATATTTGGGTACATGAAAGTTAAGATGTCATTCTGTCTAATTTATAGATATAACCTGTTTTTGCCAGTGGAAGTTGGTGGGAGACACATAAGCTACATCTGTAGCAGTAAATGAAATAGTCAAGGGGACTGACTAACCTGCCAGCTTAATTTGTATCCATGTGCTAGATTGGCTAGGGTAATTTCCTTCACAGTGTCAGGTATGGAACTGTGTTTTGGATTTGTGCTGAGCACAGGGCTGGCAGTACAGAGATGTTTTTGTTATTGTTGAGCAGGGCTTACACAGAGCCAAGGCCTTTTCTGCTTTTTGTGCTGCCACGCTGGCGAGGAGGCTGCGGGTGCATGGGAAGCTGGAAGGAGACACAGCCAGGACAGGTGACTCAAACTGACCAAAGGGAGATTCCAGACCATAGGGTGTCATGCTCAGTATATAAAGTGGGGGGAAGCAAGGGGAAGCGGTGGGCATTTGGAGTAATGGCATTTGTCTTCCCAAGTCACTGTCACATGTGATGGGGCTCTGCTTTCCTGGACAAGGCTGAACTCCTGCCATGGGTAGCAGTGAATAAATTCCTTGTTTTTGTTTTGCTTGCATGTGTGGCTATTGTTTTTCCTATTAAACGGTCTTTATCTCAACCCACAAATTTTCTAGCTTTTACTCTTGTGATTCTCTCCCTGATCCCCCTGATGGGGGAGTGAGT